>MASP02000919.1:0-49657 GCA_001693025.2 Colletotrichum lindemuthianum | reverse complement strand
TATAGCTATATAATATCTAAAACCCCAGTAATTATAATATTATAATACTCTAAGGTATCTAGTAACTAGTATAATATATTAATATTAGGATACTATCTAATTAATAACTAGTCTCTGAAATTATTAGCTTAATATAGTAAATTATAGAATAGTTAGATAATCTTCTTCTGAATATTCAGAGTCTACCTATTAATATTAGTATTTATAATATTACCTAAATCTTTTAGGAAATATTAATACCTTCTATTATAAAGGTTATAAAGGAATATTTGGAATTTATTATTATATTACCCTAGTTATAGATAGCTATATAAATTTAAGGGGAATTCTAGTTTTATTATAAAATACTAAAGATAGTTTAGATATAGAAAAATAATAGATTATAGAATATTTAGCTTTCAGCTTTTTATTTCATTCTATTTTTAAGAGGTTTATAAAGGTTCTTGACCTTATAATCTTAGTAGTTACTTTTAGCTATATATATTAAGCTCTAGCCTCACTAAAGCTCTTGCTAATTATTACTATATAGTCTTCCTCCACTATAAGGTTAAATATTACAACCGGGAGTATAATTATCTATAATAATAGGAAATGTTATTACTATTTAAATTAGTTATAAGTTAGTATTAGTATAAATACTATTACTAGGTAAATTTTACAGTTAGAACTATATATAGAGTAAAGAACTTAGATACTACTATAAGTATAAGAATAAAGGAACTAAATAATAATAATAATAATAAAAGTAATTTATTTAGTAGTAAATCTAAGGTAGTTAAAATCTTTTAAATGTCTCTCTATCTATTTATATATATTTACTATTTTATTAGTAATAATATTATTATTACTTTTTATCTTTAGAATTATATTATCATTACTTCTAGTAGTTTATTAGTAGATACTAATTATTCTATTAGTTATATTATTAAGAAAGCTATATCTCATTATTCCCCTTCTAATAATATTTATATAGTAAACCCTCTATATTAACCTACTAATACTAGTAATACTGGTAATATTATAATACTAAATATTAAAGAGGATATCAATAAGTTTAAGTATCAACGTTTATTAAAGAAATATGAAACTTACTTATTAAATACCACTACTAACTTACTTTTTTCTATAGTTTCGTACTAAATACCTACTATTATTTATAAGAAAGTAACTTCTAAGAAAGCTACCTCTAAGAAAGCTACTTCTAAATATATTATTACTTTCACTATTACTCTAAATAGAGGTTAGAAATATCTTCTTAAAAATACCCTTAAGTTTTATATATACTTAATATTTTAACTATATATACTAATAAATTTATTACTGAGGTTTATAGAGTTTCTAGTTTAAGAATATATCTTTTGAGATATAATTCAAGATATTTAAGTAGTTAATAAATTCTTTTGTTTTCTTTTTTTCTGATATAATATTACTATAGATTTACTATTATGTTCAAATATTTGACTTTCTATAATAATATATTATCTGTTTTGTATATTTATAAATAGCTTCCTTTATATTACTTGAATAGCTATAGTTATCTAGATATCATACTCTAATAGTTAGCTTACTTATTTTATAAAAAAGTATTTATTAACTTTATCTTTTTACTTGCTAATAATTTTCTTAACTTCTTATTCTATAGAGATTTCCTCTAATTTAGATAGAATAACCTAAGTATTAGTGTTATTTTACTAATTTATCTAAACTTTGAGGAATAAAACTAGGAATATAGTATATATCTATTAGTATTACTTTAGTCAATATATTTTATATACTTATTATCTAATTCTCTTAGTAATAGAAACTTTGATATATCTCAATATCAGCTTTCTATACTTAAATCTGAAATTCCTAAATAATAGTTTAATAGTAGCTTTATATATAGATTTTTACTACTTATAATTAATATCATATATTTTAACTTAGGTTTCTATAGCTATCTACTAGTAAACTGCTATTTATTAGTATAGCTAGCTAATATAATTAATATACTCTATTATACTTTATATTATCAGGTTACGTTTTATTATATACTTAAGTATTTATAGGTAAAATCTATATAGCCTTTCTACTCGTAAGTAGCTAATAGTAGTATATCTTTTATTATTATATATAAGTATAGCTTCTTTTAGTTATATTACTTAGATTATAGGTAAGGTTCTAGTAAATATCTAGATATATTACTTTAGAGTTTAATATATTTACTTAGTTTACCTATCAGTCTGTAGGTATTATATTATTAATAGCTATTATTTAATAAGATACTCTACTGTAGATTCCTCTCAGGACTAGCTAGTAAGAAGTTTATTTCTATTACTAATAATATCTTCTAGAATACTAAATTAATACTCTACTTTCTTATAAAGTATTATTACTAACTTTATAGCTACTATTCTTTTTCTTATTATAATAATTAGAGTGAACTTTATAAATCTATCTATAATTTTAAAACTTATACTATATATACTACTACCTCTCTAAATACTTTCTGGAAACTTAATAATAAAACTTATATTAAGTTTCTGGAATAATACTATAGGAACTAGTAGAGATTATAACTAACTACATAGCTTATATTATAGTATGCTAATAGTTTAGTAAACCTAATATAATATTATATAGTTTTATATATCTGTAGCTAGATTATTTTAAAAGCAGTTTCTTTTTACTAAACTATAAATCTTATTTATACTTATATATTCTACTCTATATTTATTATAATATAGATGAAGGATTTTATACTTTATACATTCTATATTTAGTATACCTAGTTTTCTTGTAAAGAAAAACATTTCCTCCATACTAACTAAATACTTATTTATACTCCTGGCTATGCTTTAAACTTTCTTTATATATATTTAGTAATTTTCAATGATAAATATATAGTTATTTTATAAATTATCTTAGGTTTTTAGATACTTCTAGAGAGTACATTATCTTATCTTTTATAAACCTCTTTGTTACTAAATATAAGATATAATATATTAAAATAGTAAATTTAGCTTTTATTAAATTCTCCTTACTATCTGGTATTTATTAGATATTCTTTATGTTTCCATACTTATTTTAACTATAGGTAATTATAGCTATAATTCTGATTATATCTCTAGTATCTTAAGGAGGGTTTTACTTTTAGGAAGTTAAATATTTTCTACCTTTAAAGTTAACTTCCTTACTGGGGTATTCTTCTTACTTCTATATTATTTAGATAAAAGCCTTTACTAACTTTAAGTTTCTTTAAGCTTTTATAATGAATATGATATATATTCATTAATAGTAGCTTTATAAATTAAAGCTTATTTATAAAAGTTGATAGTAGATTATAATACTTTACCTTCCCTTTTATATAATCTACCGATCTGGATAACCTATTCACTAGATTTATTACCCTAAATTAATACTTTAGATAAAAATTAAATACAAAAAGCTTATAGATCTCGGATGCGAGGTTTCTCCAATCCTCCTATATAGAAGTTATAATAGTTTCTATTAGTATTTAGTAATCTATAGAAACTATAAATTTCTTAAAGAAACTTATGGAATAATATCCCAGTAATTTAAACTTTTAATAATAGTAAGTAGTTTATATTATTTCATTCTCAATATTTACTTTATTTTACCAAAGTTCTTTAAGTAGTTCGTAATAAGTTACTACTAGCTTTCTACTATCCATAATAGAATACGTAAAATAGCTTTTTATAATATATCAATTTTTACCTTAGTCTCTTGAAGAGGATCCTAATATTAGCAGATAGTTACCAGGTAAAAGGTATCTTATAATACTAAGAACACTACTTATATATTCTTAGATTATAAAAATACCTTCTTTTCTATATCTTTCTTTTGAAATATAGTAAGTAATATTATTATCTTAAAGTATTAAAGAAGAAACCTATAGTGAAATTATAGCAACTTAAAATACCTAAAGCTTCTTAAATATCTCTAGTAGCTTCTACTTAGTAATTACTTAAATCCTAGCGAAATCTATCTCAATATCTATCTAAATTATAATATAATATAAGAAACTGATTTTCTCTATATAAAACTTATATTTAGAAAGTTTTGTGAAAAGATGTATTCTATATAATCCGGTAAAAGCTTATAATAAGATATTAATATAAATCTATTTAGTTTAAGTTATATATACTATAATACTATCTATATATATTGTATAGTAAGGTTTAATTAGTTTAGTAAGTATATAGTTAATATATATCTGAGATAGTATAAGTATATATATAAGACTAAATAGTATAACTATTTATTTATAATACATATAGCGTGCTTAATAAGTAAGTGAAACAGACAAGCAAGTGAAATATAAAACTACAACCACTTTATATATAGAATCTAAAAGCAGTATTAAACCTATTAGATTAATCAAACTTACTCTGAATTCTCTTTCTCTAATATTTCTCTATTTACTAAATATATTTATATATTATAGTCTATAATCCCACAGATATTATATTGCTATTAGCCTATCTTAGTCCTCTATTAGCAACCACTACCTTTGTGTATTTCCTTCTTAATTTAAGCTGTAGCCTCTCTCTGTAATTAAATATCCTCTATATTTACTATAGTAAAACTTCCTTTTGATCTAAAATATATTTTCTTAGCCGTCTAATATTAACTAAGTAGATTATTCTCCTCTTAAAGAATATTATTCTCAGATCTTAATAAGATAATTTAGTATATAAATCTATATACCCCCTTTAATAAATATTCTATAGCTTTAATAATTAAAGTAGATAAGCTATTCTAATAGTGGAAAGTTGTATTCTTAATAAATTCTAATTAAGAAAATAGCTCTATTATTATCAGGTTAACTGGGCACTAATGTGGCAAAAGCTATAACAGTGGGTGATATACTAGATACCCCACTTTTAAGACTAATTAGATAAGAGGGATCACCCTACGGATCAATCCTAACGGCGTATAGTATATATATATACGCTGTAATATAGACTTAAATATAAATAATGAGAGACTACTAGTTATAACCTAATTATAATAAATAAATTAATAATAAATATTTACTAGTTATAAACTAACACTGATTAATAGTTTAACTACTACTAGTATCTATTACTACTACTTAACTATAGATCAGTAAAGAATACTTAAAAAGATAAGATTATAATATTTCCTAATGAACCCTATAGATAGCTTCTAAGTAGAAATAGGTAACTTAAAGCTATTATAACTATATACTACCCTACGAACGTTAATAATAAGCTTACGATAAAAACAGAAATAAAGATAAACTTATAATAACCTATTTACTTAATATTATATTATATCTACTATATAATAAAAGATAACTAAGATTAATACTAAATTAAGGTAGTAAGTATCAAGATATAGTAATAAGATTAATATATCTAGAAGGAAGGAATCTATAATAAAATTACTATCCCTCACTACTACTCTCTAATATCTCATATATATTTAACTATTAAGAGATAAGAGAATACCTTAATAATAGTAGATATAATATATTAGTAACTAAAAATAATATACTATAAATCTCCCCTTTCTAATATTATATAGAAGAAGTAAAATACTTTAGTTAATATATCTATATCTATAATATAGCTTACTTAGTAGTTAGGACTTAATTATAATAAAAATAATAATAAAGAAAGAAGCTCTTATTTTAAATAATAAGGAGACCCTAGGAATAATCACAAAAATATAATTAATAATATAAACTAATATATAAATATCCCAGATTCAAAACTAGGTAATAGTATTAGCTTATAACTTTCTTTTACTATATATTATATATATAATTATAGTAGAGAAGTATCCTAATTAGAATTCCCTAATAATAATAAATTATCAAAAATATTATAATTAATACTGAAACAGAAAGTATCGAGAAACTATTATCCCTTATCCCTACCTACAGATATCTAATAAGTATTCAATAAAATATTAATAATAATAAGATAATTATAAGTTAAACTAATAAACGTTATAACTAGCATAAAAAAAAGAAATACTAATACTAATAATATTACTATTTACTTAAAAAACCCCTATTAGGAAAGTCCTTCTGATAAGCTATACTCTAAAAAAGAATGAAAGAAGAAATATTTATACTAATAGTAGAACTAGAGAGATAAGAAGAGGAGGGAATAATAAAGAATAATAAAAGAGGAGGATTATTTAAACTAATAGTAGAATAATATATCTAACTAGCTAACTACTATAACTTATTTTTAAGACTTCCCTCTATAATAATAAAAACCTAAGAAAAAGTATACTAGATAATATACGTTAGTATAACTAACAATATCCTTATATTATCACTTATTATCTCTATCTACTATAGATAGTATATTTATATAATAAAAAGCTAAGTTAAGTTAAAATAACCTTAATTATATGACTATTTAATAATAACTACCTTTTACCTCCTAAGTATATTTCTATAAGAATACTACTGAAATATACTAATCTACTACTAATATTACTAGTGAGGAATAATATCCACTGAATTAATAAAGATTAGGAATAGGAAGATATTTATAAGGTTTTTACTACTAGGAGATATCTGCTTAATAGTTATAATTTATCTAATAAATATATATACCTCTGAAGTTATAGCTTTTAGAGAAATACCTATAATTAAGATATAGTAAAGTTATACTAACTATAGATATTCTCTTAGCCTAATACCTTAAATATATTTTCTTCTCCAGACTTTATTAATAGCCCTCGTGAGGATATAATCTATAATAATATTCTTATAACTAAAATTAATAAATATAAGAAAGTATTCCGATATATAGGAGTAAAGATACTAGTAGGAATATACTAAAAAGTTATACCTTAATAATAGAGTGAGAATATCAAACTTTAGACAAATACTAATAATAATATTTTTAATAATATTTTTATCTACTATTATATTTACTTATAGAAAGAGTAAAATAGCTATTTTAATAAAGTATAGGAAGCTTATTATATTAACTTAAAGGAATAAACTCTAGAATATTTTAATAATATAGAAAAAGTATTAATATAAGCTTTTAAGAACTATCTTATAGAGAGAAGTATATACTTCTCTATAGATAAAAGTATAATAAAGGAAAGGTTAGTTAAGATCCTTAAGGAGGAGATATTAATAAGATAGATAATAGAGAATATTAAAATTAACTAATAAGAATATCTTACTCTCAGATAAAAAATTATAAAAAACTCCAGCTTTATTAATACCCTTCTAGAGGTAGGAGGATTTATTCCTATTAATTAATAATTATCTATACTAAGAAGCTTAATTATAAAATTACTTTCTCTATAATTAATATTATTAATATTAATAATAAGGATAATACTAATACTAAGTTTATAACTAATAAAGCTAGATATTTAGATAGATATTAACTTACTAAAGATTAAGAGAATAATAACTAATAAGAAAGAGAAATACCTAAAGCTAACTAGACTTCTAAAACTCTATACTTATTTTAGAGGAAAATATTAATTAATATTAAAATACTATATTTTATTCAACTAACTTTATAAGAAAGTTAAGTTATTATTTAGTAAAGTATATAAAATAAATACTATATACACTAGGGAGGAATATAATATCTTTAAGGATAAGATATAGATATTAATTACAATATACATTAGCTATAATATTAGCTAGAATATAGTAGGAGGAGTATTTAATAATATACTAATAGGATAAGTATATTTATACTCAAAGATATTAATTTTACTAATCTAAAATAACTTCTTAATTACTTAAATAGCTATAATAGTTAGAGAAAAATTTAAAATACTTATAATCTATTTTAACTACTATAGAAAATAGAAAAATATAAACTTTAAGATTTTTACTGAAAATTATAAGTATACTAATATAGTTGAAATATTAAGAATAATAATAATATAGATTAACCTTCTTTAATATATCTATCTAAATCTATAAGATCCATAGAAGAAGATTAATAAGGAGATATATATAACTATATACTAAATATATAATATAATTAATATACTTTATAATATTATTAATAAAGCTATACTAACTATTAATAGACTATATAAATAGATAATAGAGATACTAAAAAGTTAAAAGAGATAGTTAAAGTAAAGAACTAGCTATTTTATAAATTATAACTAGTTTCTTATAGATTATATATATAATAGCTAAGGGTGGAACTAATATATTAACTATTCTTAACCACCTTATCTATAATATATACAGGATAATAATATCACTTCAGGATAGCTTTATAAGAAGGTATAGAATAGAGATATATAGAGTAAATATTAAGTATACTTAAAATTAATAAATAAATACTAGTTGACAAAATATACCCCGGAGGAATCTAAAGCTACTACTCTATAATTTAAGAAAATATTTATTATTAATATTATATTAGTAGAGGAGATTATAATATACCTTAATAATATTAACTCTATAGAGAAGATAATAGAGAAAGTAAGAGATAATATAAATAAGATATTAGAGGATAATTTTATAGCTATCCACTTTACTATAATAGACAGCCAGGAGGAGACTGTTAACCTTATATAACTTATAGAGATTCTTTAAAACTATATTTTTTACTATTTAATAACTACTAACAAATTAGAGATCTTTCTAACTTAATAGTATTTAGAAGTTATTTTTAAAAGTATCCTCCCAGATACTAGAGTAAGTAAACCTTCTACTAGAGGTATATAATAACTTAAAACCCTCTAGAGAATTCTCTCTAATATCTTACTAAATAAAATAGCTTTAAAAATAAGTGTTAGATTTAGAAATAAGTAAAACTTTATAAATCTTAGTATTACTAGAGTATCTATACTTTTTAGAGATATTAACTTTAATATTATACCTATAACTGTATTTTTTCTACTAAACTTTCCTAATATAAATTACCTCTAAATAAATCTTAATAATCTTAATAATAAACTTAAGTAGGAGGGAGTATTACTATCTATAGAGAGATATAATAAGTATCTATAATTCTTAATTCAGGAGGATCCTTATAATAAAGCTATTAATTTCCTTATAGAGATAAAGATATAGTAGTTTTATAAGAGATTTAGCTACCTTAGTATCTATAAGTTAAATAATATATTTAAGAAAGCGGGCGAGACTATAATAATTAATAAGATTAAGGTAATTACTAAGAATTATTACTTATATTAGATAAATAGTAAAATACTATATTAGTTTAAGTTCAGCTTTAAAGATAACTATAAATTTAATATAGAAATTATTATTAATATTATATACCTTAATAGTAATAAATTTATATTATTATTATAGGCTATACTTAGATGTTTAGCTAGAGCTATACCTAGGTATCTGAAGCTAACCCCCTCGCTTGGGTGGAGCCTCAGTAGGCTCTATATAGTATTATATATACAGACTTTTCTATATATTTATAAAAGTTTCTCTTTTACTTCTTAGTTCTAAATAAATAGTATTTTATGTTACCTTCTAGTTAAATAAGCTTAGGTCTAGCTTTTTATATATTTAGAATTTAGTTTTATTTATTATTTAGATAACGTTAGGTAGAATATAGCTTCCTACTAATTAAGTATATAATCTAGTTAAGTATAGCTTCTAGAATATAATACTATATAATAGGTAACTAACTAACTAATATAAAAAATAATAGAGAATACTAAAACTCCCCAGAATACTCTTATAGATAGTAACCCTATAAGTGAAATACTTTAGTAGTAATTATAGTATACTTTAAGCTCTCTCTACTAGAAGATTAATGAACTTTTATATAAATTAGTAAGATAAGATATTATAGTAAATAGTAACCTCTAGGTAGCTACTATAATAAATATCTTTAACCTATACTAAGATACTCTAGTAACCTCTAGAATAATATCTATTAGGATAATAGCCCTTGAGGTTAATAATATTATTATATCTCTATTAGTAGCTAACTACTAGAGGAAGCTTCTTTCTCTATTTCTGAAGTTTTTAGGTAAGTAGAAAGAATATTAAATATAAACCTAATAGATAAAGGTTAAACTTAAGATTAACTACTATTTTCTTAATAGTAATTAGAAATACTAATATCTAATTTACTTCTATTTAGACTTTAATTCTCAGTAAGTAGTTAAAGTTTTCTATATAGTGGGAGAATTAGAGAACTTCTTTAATCTAAATAATTTTATAAATTATCTAGATAGAATATATCTAAACTCTAATAGTTAACTTTATATTATTACTTAGCTATAAAGCTTCAGATAGAAGGAAAATAAATATCTTACTATCTTTCTACTTTAATTTAAAAAGATTCTAGCTGATACTAAAAAGTATATATAGCTAAATATAATCTAGATCTTCCTACTGAAAGCTACTTTACTTCTCTATTTTAAGAAGCTACTTATTAGAGTAAACTTTCCTATAGAGTATAGATTCTAGTTATCTTAAGTCTAGAATATAGCTTAGAAGCTTAAGTATATAAAGGGAATATTAGTCTACTACTAACTACTCTACTAGAAACTTACTACTTATAATATAGAGAGTAATATTATAATAATAGAAGTAGTTAAAAAATACTAATAATATTAAAGTCTTAATAGCTTCTTCTCTACTTCTAAGAAGCATTCTAAGAACTACTAAGATACTTACTAATATTTTAGTTATAGTAAGAAAAACTATATATATAGAAACTATATAGTATAAAAGAATAAGAAAGCTAATATAAAGATTATAAAAGCTATAGTTACTCTAAATTACACTAAGGATAACTAGAAGGATAGTATTTCTCTATCTAGTAACAGTAAGAACTTAGGAAAAAAGTAATTCTAGAGTGAAGTTAGATTCTAAAGCTAATAGAGGCGGAAGTAATAAGATAGAGAAAATAATAGGAAAAAGAATAAATAAGTAATTAGTACTTAGCTACTATTTAAGCTAGAATTAATAGAGGTTATTCTATTAATATAATTATTAATATAGACTATAATATTTATATTATTATTAATATTTCCCTTATAAAGAAATTTTACTTCCTACTAGTTAATAAGTTAAAGAGATAATTAAGAAGATATACTACTAAATTATTACTTAGTGACACCTAGGAAGTAACTATCCTATTTTTAGAAGTTAGTAATTATATATAGAAGATTTATATCTATATTATAGAGGATTTTTAGCTATTTTTATATTTCAGATAGCTATAAATAGAGAATAATTATATTATCTATAATACTGAAGCCTAATAGATAATCTTTAGAAAAAGTGGTATAATAGTATATTTAGAGTATTAGGATAAGCTAGTATAACTTAAGGAGATCTGATTAACTTACCTACTTAATATTAATTTCTTTATATTTATCTATTAGTATACTATATAGTATACTAATAAGATATTAAGTTCCTACTAAGTTATATTTATTAGTCTAGTGGATATTAAGAAAGTATTAATTTTAAAGGTAGAGGTAGATCTAAGGGATTATAGTTTTATAAATATTTTAAAAGAATTTCTAGATTATTTCTATTTAATTCAGTATATTAACTACCTCCTAGCTAATTAGGGATAGATTACTATATTCTATTAATTCTTAATAATAAGAGAAAGAAACTAGACCTCCTATAAGGATCTCTTTATAGTATATTATAGGAAGAATTTCTAATACTTAAGAAGATTCTGGAGGATTTACTTAATAAGGAATTTATTAAAGTAAGTAGCTTCTCTATAGATATTTTAGTCTTCTTTATAAGGAAGTTAAGTAGAGGAATATACTTCTATATAAATTATAAAGTTTTTAATATAATTATAAAGAAAGACTATTACTTCCTCCTTTTTATATTAGAGATCCTATAGAGAGTTATTATTACTTACTAATATATTAAGCTTAATATTATTACTATATTCTATAAAATTAGAATTAATAAAGTAAATTAGGAGAAAATAGCTGTTTAGATATATAATAGTTTCTTTAAATAGATAGTATACCTCTTTAGACTTATTAATATTTCTATTATATTTTTATAGTATATTAATAGCTACCTATAATAGTTTCTAGATAATCTTATTATAATATATACTAATAATATCTTTATTTATATTAGTAGCTTATAAAAGGAGTATAAGGAGAAAGTTTACTAAATATTTAGCTATCTTACTAATATAAACTGTAAGTTAGATTTTAAGAAATATAAGTTTTTAGTTACTATAGTTAAGTATATTAGATTTATTATATTAGCTAGAAAGAGTTTCCCTTATAACTCTAAGAAGTTAGAAGTTATTACTAACTAGCTTCCTTCTAGTTTACTAAAAAGTATCTTTAGTTTCCTTAGGTTTATAAATTACTATAAGGTTTTTATATCTTAGTATAATATTATTATAAAATCTTTAAACTATCTAACTTAGAAGTTAGTTCCTTTTAACTGGAAATTAAAGTAGCAGGAGGCTTTCTTTATACTAAAATAACTTTTAACTATAGAATTAATTCTTTAGATATTTAACCTTAATATTTTAACAATAGTAGAGATAGACTATTTAGAGTATACTTTAGGAGGTATATTAACTTAAGATAATAAAACTAGAGTGAAGTATCTAGTGGTTTTCTACTCTTAATACCTAATCTCTAAAGAATCTAATTACCTAATTTATAATAAGAAACTTCTTATAATACTAGTCTGTTTATAAATATAGAGATTAAAGCTATAAAACACTAGGAAATTTAAGGTTCTTACTAATTATAAGGATCTTAAGTATTTTATAAAGAAATAATAGCTTATAGAGATGTAAAGTTAATAAGTAGAGAAATTATCTTAATATAATTTTTATTTTAAATACTAACTGAGTATTTAGACTATAGCTTCTAATATTCTCTCTTAGAGGGAATAGGATATATCTAAAGGATAGAATAATAAGAAGTAATAAAGATAAGTAATATAGATTATCCTAAATATTATTATTCCTATAGAGCTTCAGGTAGAATATATAGATATTATTAATACTTAGGTTTTTAAAAGAAGATTAAATCTATAAGAAATATAGAATTCTATTACTGAGAGAGATTTTTTATATTAATAGATCTTTATAGTAATTTAGTAGGAGAAATATAGTTTTCCTTCTAATCTCTATATTAAGATTTAGATTATTAAATATATTATTAATATATTAGGATAGTTTACTTTTAGAGAGAGACTTTAGATACTAGAGAGTAAAGAGAGTAATAGTCTTCTTAATAAGTTTAGGATTAAGCTAGTATAGAAGTTATATAATTCCTCCTCTATAAGTTACCTAGAGTATAATAATATACTAGAGATTATAAGTTAATAATTCTACTAATCTGGATAATTATAAAATATCTACTAATTTATATAAAACTATAATATATATAGAAGTATTTATATCTAGAGGTAAGTTAAGAAGGAATTCTTAAAGCTTCTACTAATACCTAACTAATTATATTCTAATTTATTAATAGATTTTATTACTAATTTACTTCTTATAAAAGAATAAAGTAGCTATTACCTCTAGGTTATTATTAATTAACTAGGTAAAGCTTCTATATTAGAGGAGATAGATATAATAGAGATAGAGGTATATACTTAGTAGTTTCTTAATTATTACTATAGGTTTTATAGAATACTATATTCTATTATAAGTAATAGAGGATTTAACTAAGTAAGTTACTTCTAGAAGGAGTTCTGTAGGTTAATAAATATTATATATCTGTTAAATATTAGTTACTACTTACAGACTAATAAGATTATAGAATAATATAATTAGGAGATCTAAATAATTTTAAGGATATTTACTTACTAACTTCAGGATAATTAGGATAACTTACTACCTACTATATAATTAGCTTTCTATAACTAGCAGTATAATATAATAGAAACTATATTTTTTTATATAGATTATAAATATTATATTAACTCTATCCTAATTACTAAAGAGTATATAGAATTACCTAGTAGTAGTGAGGCTATAGCTTACTAGCTAGTTAAGAGGATATAGTTAGTAATAATATATATCTATATAGAGATAGCTGCCACTCAGTAGAGGTTAGAGGTTTAGGTAAATAAAATCTAGTTCCCTATAGATTAATATTAAGTTAGTAATAAAATATAGTTAAATATATCTAACTATAACTTACTAAAACTAAGCTGAAAGCTAGCTTAGCTATAATATAAGTTTATAGTAGTAAAAATCCTCTTACTATATATTCTAAAGCTAGATACTTTAGAGTCTATTCACCTATAGGTTTATATAGATTTACTCTAAAAAGTTACTACTAATTTACTGCCTAGTTAGGTTATAGTTAATAGCTAGCTACTATTATTAGTAGATAATAATAAGCAGACTAAATAGCTAGTGAAAAATATTCTTACTATAAGGATATATTAAGTAGGAAGAAGATACTAATAAGAGGCTCTTATTAAATAGAAAGAATATATAAACTTTATTTAAGAGCCTATTAATATTATTCTTGATATAGCAGCCTTAGAGTAGTATAAAGTAATATATAGACTAATTATAGATAATAATAGAAACCTAACCTATAGCCTCCAACTAGATAGCAGCTAGAGAGGAGGGAGGTAATATTATAAACTATACCTAAATATTCAGCTAAGGCTATACTTAGGTATCTAAAACTAACCTCCTTACTTAAGTAGAACCCTAGTAGGCTCTATATAAGATTATATATATAAACTTTTCTATATATTAGTAAAAGTTTCTCTTTTACTTCTTAGTTCTAAATAAATAGTATTTTACGCTACCTTCCGGTTGAATAAACTTAGGTTCAGCCTTTTATATACCTAGGTCCAGCCTTTTATAATTATATATAATTAATATCTCTATAGTATTTATAGCTATAAAATTCATAAACAATATCTCTATAGAGGATATATAGTATATTCTGAAAGTATATTAGACTTATATATACTAGAAACCTCCAGATAGAATTATTATTAATATAGAATATAACTTTACAGCTGAAAGGTTTAAGAAGGAAGCTAATAATATAAGTAGTAAGGTTAAAGTTATATTAGTTAAAATCTATAATAGTATTAGTAAGGTAAAATATTACTATATTTCCCTATAGAGAGTATATAAAATTATTTAAGATAAGATACTAGAGATTAATAGAGAGGAAGTATTATAAAATATAATTAAGATAGTTAATAATATTAGTAGTCTAAATAACCTTATACTAACTTTACTAGTTTTTAGGGTGTATCTATATCTTAACCTAACGTTACTACTATCCCTAGATATTATAAGGTAAATAGTTACTATCTAGAAGGTAATAGAAGAGGTATATAAGATCTATACTTAACAGTAAGTCTCTAATACTCTAAATATATATAATAGCCTCTCTACTACTTCAGTTTACTATTTACCTCTTTAATTAGAAGTATATATTTACTATAAATACTAAGGTTAGATAGAACCCTTTAGATTTATCTCTATTAATAGCGAGATATATATTATAGAGATAGATAGTAAACCTAATACCTTTAGATTAACGATAGTTAAGCTATTCTATTAACTATATACTGAAAAGATAGAAAACTAAAGCTTATATAATAACTAGCTACTAGATAAATATCTAAAAATAAAGTATATTAATAGTAGTATTAAATAAAGATAGACTAAAGTGGTGAGGATAACTACATAAAAATATAACTTTTATTATAGAGGCTGAATTTATAGATAATATCTACTATAATATCTATCTAATAATAAAAGAGATAGAGACACTTGCTAAAACTATTAAGCTTCACTAATATAGCTTTATTTAGATATTAGGGAAGCTATTTTAGAAATTATATACTAGAGAGTGAGAGACTCTATTAGCGAAAAATATACTCTACTTTAAGTACTTTAATATCTAGAAATACAATAGTATAAGGATCTTCAGCCTCCGCTTTATTAATAAGGTTAAGAGTATAGATAATATACTATATAAGAAGTTACAGTTAGTTATTAAAAGCTTTAATAATTAGGGGAAAACTAATATTCTTATATAGTTACTAATAATCTAATAAGTTAGCTATTACCTAATATTAGTATTATTAGTAAGACTTAAAGAGGTAACTTCTATAGAGATTTACTTCTGAGATATTATCTAAATATATATATAGATAGAAATAATACTGAATTGCCTTATACTAGCGAAGCTACTAGTAAGCTTATATAGCTTATATCCAGAAGGTATTATTATTATTATAGTTTAACTATTATATAGCTTCGTAGAGTTAGGAACCTATTAGTATATAATATACTCTAGCTACTATAAGAGTTAACTATAGATAGAGATATTATTATATAGTCTATATTTTATAATCTCTAGGTCTGATAACTTACATTTTAGTATTATAAGTATATAAATAGATAATATCCTTAGATTCTACTTACCTGAGTTTAATAATAAAGAAGAGGAGAAGCTTCAGTAAGTGGGATTTATAGCTAAACTGAAGTTAATACTTAAATAATATAAACCCCTTATATTTAATGGAGGCGTAATTACCTTAAAGTATAATAGTAATATTATCCTTACCTAAAAGGGATAAAGTAAGAAGATTAAACTTATTAACCTTATATCTAAAGCCGTAAAAGTGATATATATTAAATAATAGGTATAAGAAGTATATATAGCCTCTATATACTAACTGGAGTTATATTTTAATCTCTCTATTATAGTCTAATATTAAAACCTAATACTAGAGGATGATAAAAGACTTAATAAACACCCAGTATGGTAAATAGATAACTCTAAAAGAAGCCTAATATTTATCCCCACTAATATTAAGATAATAAGGTTATATATATTTATTGATATTTATTGACAGATTCTTTACTAATAATAGTGATATAATATCCCAGCTTAGATTTATTATTATCCTAGGGATAGAAGATATTAGTAAAGATAAGAATATCTTTAAACTTAGAGATAATATTATTTACTTCTCTTCTACTAAGTTAAAGAGAGTTATATATAGTATATTAATATCTAAGGTCTATAATATAACTGCTAGAGTTAATATAAAATATTTAATATTTACTACTCTGAGGTAAGTAACTAAATATCTTAAGATACTAATAATACTAATAGTAGTATATACTAACTTCTACTCTCTCTATAAGTATCTTATTAAGTTCAATACTACTAAAGAGAAGTATCTTATAATTAATATTATAGTATTATAATAATTATATAAAAAAAGGGAGATTTTTAAGATCTAATAGATTAATAGTAAAGATAACCTTACTAATAGTATAACTGAAATATCTAATAACCAAACTCTTAAAGTACTTATTACTATAAATAAAGTAATTATAAGGATAGAAGGATAGGTTATAAGAGCTACAGAGGGTAATAATAGGAGGATATCAAGATAAAGAGGGTAAATAGAGAGTATTACTACAGAAGGACCTCAAGGTATCTAAGTGATAATAATTAAAAGATGTATTTTTATAAGTAAATACTATTTATAGTGTTTAATTAGTTTTTAGTATACCTAAAAAGATATATATAACTGGTGGCTGGGTTTTGGTATTTTATATTGTTTTTACGTTTTATACTATTTTTACGTTTTATATTGTTTTTACGTTTTACACTATTTTTGCGTTTTATGTTATTTTTGTATTTTACGCTATTTTTACGTTTTATATTATTTTTACGTTTAACACTATTTTACGCTTTTGCTACAAAAGAGAGTATTGCCGGTATTAGGTTAACTGGGCACTAATGTGGCATAAGCTATAATAGTGGGTGATATACTAGATACCCCACTTTTTAGACTAATTAGATAAGAGGGATTATCCTACAGATTAATCCTAATAGCGTATAGCGTGTATGCGTATACTATAATATAGACTTAAATATGAATAATTAGAGACCACTAGTTATAACCTAGTTATAATAAATCGATCGATTATAAATGTTTACCAGTTGTAAACTAACAATTATTTTATTCAGTATTTAGAAAGTTTAAAGTAGTAGTATTATTAGAAGGAACCCCAGGGGTATTAGAATATATAACTTAATATTAAGTTTTAAAAATATACTTTTAGCACTTAAAGAAATAAGTTTGACCTCTCTGAAATCTTTCTGAATATTTTTAATTATTAAAGCTTATTTAAAAACCTTGCGAAACGTAGGAAATAAATCTTCTTTTATAATATAAATATTACTTTAGTATATTTTATTCTTAATTTATTAACTATATATTATTTTCAGAAACCTAAAATACCTAATATCTAAAAGCTAAACTAGATAAGATAAATAAGTTAGTATATAGAGTGTAATAATATTATTTTTCTTATAATATATCTTAAAGTCTATAGAGTAGTAACTTTTATACCTTTCAATAGTAAGGAGGTAGTAACTATCTTATATATATAGTTTCATATACTAATTAAAATAGTGAAGCTAATTTAGATTTCTTTTATTTATTATCTATCTATTTTTAGATATTATAATAATTTAGCTACGTAGGAAACCTATTTCTATATAATATATAGAGAGGTAATATTACTCTATAATAATAATATATAGTGGAATACCATAGTCTAATAAACTAATAGCCTAAATAACTGTAACCTATTTATAATTATTAGGTTATATTATTTTCATATTTAAATACCTTTCAGTACTTATAATAACTATTCCGGATATAATCTAACCTATTATAAACCTAGTTGTATTAAATTTATAAATATCTAAGTTAATAATACTATATTTTGCAACTATATTTACTATAAGCTAAAACTGTATATTTATTATATCTAGATCTTTATATTAGGTTTGCTTATAATTATACTTACGAAAAAAGTATATCTAAAGTTATAGTTATTACTTAATAAAGTTCAAAGCCTAATACATTCTAACTGGGGGTATATTATAGTTAATTAGCAGTTAATTAGTTATATCTTCTATACTATTAATCTGGGGAGGAAATAATTAGGAATTTAGATTAACAATATACTTTACTAGCTTCTCTTCTTTTAGTAGTAATACCTTTTGCAAGTTAGATATAGTATTATGCTATAATATAATACTCTTAATATACCGTATTAATATAATATAACTAATAAAGTATATCTTTACTGCAGTATATACACTAAGATTTAGGTTTTTTTTAATAGCTTAAAAAGCAAGCTGTAGACCGGTTTTATTTATGGTATATAGCATTATTTCTTACGGAAGAAATTTAGCAGATTATATCAGTATATTATAGTCGCGGTTTTATGTTTCACTCACTTATCTATTTCACTCGCTTATTTACCACGTTACTCTATCTAAAATACTATCTTCTAATAATTCCGCAATCTAAATCTAATATAGTGGTAAATATCTTTAAAGTTAAGTTTTAAAATCTATATAACTTTATATAATTTATCTAAAAGTTTACTAATAAGAAATAGTAGATATTAGTTTTTAACTACAACTTTACTAAGTTCTCTATAGGTAATATACAAATATAGAAAACTATCTTTCTTTAATATAAATAGAATCGGTAAATATATTTTACTTATTAATAGCTATACATAATTATTTATTAAGATCCCTAAAATATATTCTTAATTCTTTTAGTTATTACGTTTTTAGAAGGTAAAGATGTTTATATAATAGTTTCTTATTTAGTTTTAGATTCATACAGTATTTAGCGTTTTTAAGTATTAGAATAATCTTAACTACTATTTTATTAAATAATTCCTATTTACTTAGTAGTTCCATAGAAATATCTATAGTTCCTATAACTTGTTTTAATTCTCCTAATATCTTAATATAGGTTTATAAGTCATTTTATACTCTACTAATATAAAGTATATAAGTAATCTTATTATTCTTAATAATCTCCTAGATAAATACTTCCAGCTTGAAAATAGATATATATTTATAATATTAGGTATTAATAGAAATACTAATTATAATATCCTCTTATGTTATAAAATATTACTTTGGTAGAAAAGTTAAGTAATCTTTAGGTTAGCAAGTTTTAGTAAATAGTTAGTATATCTTTCGAGAGTATCCGTTTAAGTTTATAAGGAAGAAGGTTAATTAGTAAGTTTTCCTTAAGGTTAATATGAAACTATAAAACCTTTTTAATACTAATATCTTTATATTAGCTGAAATTAAGTATAATACTCTAGTAAACTATTTACTAATAAGATCTATCTATAAGTATAAGTTCATATTTATTACTACTCCTTATTGTTTTACTTCTTAGAGAATAATTACTAAACCTTCAGCCATCTTTCTAATAGGGACTAGCTTTTTAATTAGTATAGAAACTATTAGTTATATCTTCATATTCACTTATTCCTCTAGTTATTCCTTATATAGAAGTTAGTATTTGTAGTTTATCTTAATATCTAGAATCTTAGTTTTCCTAATTCTTAGGTAGCTAGTAGTATTAAGTTAGCTTCTATATTATTATAGTATTATATAGCTTTATATTCTATCTTACTATATAAAGAATAAACTTCTAGGGTGTATAATATAGGTATAGTATATACGATTCTCTAGTTTAAGATTAGTATAGTAATTCTTAAACTATTAATATTAAAGTAGTATCTATTGGATATTAAAGATATAGAGAAGATAGTTCTTCTTAGTGTTCTTAAGGCTGAGGCTAATTAAAATATTTATATATTTAAATAGGGTTATTTATATTCTATATTTCTTACTAACTTAATATTATACTGTTACCTAGGTTTTTCTAGTCTTTGTACTTCTATTATAACTTCTTAAGCTTTTAGGAATAAAGGCTTAAGCTTCTTCATCTCTCTTTTTAAGTTTGAATATAATTTATAGAAGAAAATAAAAACTTTCTCTCTATTCTTTGAGTTTTAGAGTATTTAGATCTAATGAAAAACTAACTATAGTATAATACTATATTAGTAACTATTACTTACTTTACTATATATCTTTAAGTTTCTATTAGTATAGTTACTTCTATTTCTCCAGATTAATATATTACCAGTAAATAAATATAATAAAGTTAGCTTATATAGATTTATCCTCTAGATAAACCTTATAGTTTTACTATTTTATCTAAGACTATGGTATAAACCTTATAAGTACCTATTATATTTACTAGTTTATTATACTATCTAGTTAAACTTAATAGCTATTCGTAATAGCTGTAATTTATTTATTAACTTCTTTAACTATTAGTTCCTCTCTTATTATCTTGTAGTTATATAGAGATAGCGTCTCTTAATTCTTAGATAATCTAGATACTAATAAGTATTTAGGAAGTTATTATATAAATATAATAGTTTAATCTTTCTAAACTTCTTACTGTTTTTATATATCTTTCTAATATATAGATATTTATAATAATATAGTCTTAAGTATTTTACTTATTATATTTATAAGGTTTAGATGTAGTTAGAATAATAAATATAATTACTTAATATAAAAATAGCTATAATATCTATTCTGCCGTATAGCTATTCTAGCTTATATAAGGCCTAACCAGCCTGTTTATATGCTTTCGAGCGTTTATTTTAGTTTAAATAGATTATACCTTTTAATAACCTATATTTAGACTATATACTATACTATTTATTATTTATTGTTATAAGCCCAGATTTATTTAATTATTCCCTAAACCTCTATTAGTTATTTAGTATAAAGAAATAAATACCTTTTTAGATTTATTATAATTATCCTAATATAGTATTTTCAACTGCTAGTGATCTTAACACTAGGATTAAGCTATCTAATAATACTAATTTCAACTAATAGTATATTACTTCTTAATTTTATATAACCAGCTAAGATATTTGGAAGTATCTTAATCTATATATTAAATTAACTATTAATAATATAAAACCACTTAATTTACTAAGTTTTAATATTTAGCTATTTATAAAAAATAGTATTTAATAAAGTAAAAACTTAGATTTATATATAGTTAAGATTATAGATATTTTTAATTACTACTTTATACATTTTAAGCTTTAAGTAGTTTATAAATTTAGCCGTAAGAATATTAAAAAGTACTATAATCTAATTTAAATATAAGTGGAAATAACTATTAATAATAATTTTCCTACGTTAGCTTAAATAAGGTTTCTTAAAAAGAAATATGAGAACAGCTACAGTATCTTTTCTGCTATATAGTTGCTTTTAGCTATTCTAGCTTATATAAAGTTCAACCAGCCTATTTATATATATTTAAGTATTCTATTGTAGTTTAAATAGATTATACCTTTTAATAACCTATATTCAGACTATATACCATATTATTTATTTATTATAGTTATAATTTTAGATTTATTTAACTATCCCCTGAACTTCTATTAATTATTTTAGCATAAAGAAATAAATACCTTTTTAGATTTATTATAATTATTCCAATATAGTATTTTCAACTGCTAGTAACTTTAACACTAAAATTGAGCTATCTAATGATACTAATTTCAACCAGTAGTATATTACTTTTTAATTTTATATAACCAGCTAAGATATTTAGAAGTATCTTAATCCAGATATTAAACTAACTATTAATATTATAAAACCACTTAATTCACTAAGTTTCAATATTTAACTATCTATAGAAAATAGAATTTAATAAAGTAAGTTCTTAAAACTATATATAGTTAAAACTATAGGTATTCTTGACTGCTACTTTATAAATGTTAAGTTTTAAGTAGTTTGTAAATCTCACTATAAGGATACTAAGAAATATAATAATATAATTTAAATATAGATAACAATAACTAATAATAATAATCTCCTTATGCCAGCTTAAATAAAGCTTCTTAATAATAGAGAAGTATCTTTTTAAGTACTCCTTAAAGTTTTAAAACGCTAATATACCCAGAATAAGTTAGTTATATAATAAAGAGTCTAAGTAGAATATAAGAGAATTCTGGAAAAAGCTAACTTAAATATTTCCATTTCAGCTTAATATAATAAGTAGTTTATAATTTACCTTTAAGTAGTTATATCTAATATTTCTAAAATTAAAAGTATACTTATAATTAAAGAATAACTTTAAGTATTTAGCTACTATATTATATCCAGTTAGGCTTCTGGATATTACTAGAAGGTAATTAAAAATAAGATTCTCAACCTACTAATTATTAGTTTAGCTTAATATAAAGAGATTTTTACCTTCCTAATATATATAAATAAAAGTTTAGCTAAAAGCTAAGCTGAAATACCGCTTATATTAGCTACTCTTACAGAGAAATTAGATCATATAACTCAATTAAAACTAAAATATCTATATAACTAGAGATAGTATCTATATTTACCTAAGGAGTATAGATATATTAAGTATACTATTACTAACGCTTATAGTTAATTTCCTAATATTTATATATTACTTACTACTTACAATATAGTAATCAATAGAATTAATAATTCTAAACTATATAAACCTTACTAGAAGTTAGTAAAAAAAGATAGCTTAATAATAAAGGTTATATAGCTAAAGCTAAAAAACTATCTTTAGATAATTATAAAGCTAAAGTAACTTCCTTGAGTAATAAATTTAGTGAAAATAGTTAATATTCCTTAAACTTATTATATATTAATATTAATTTCTTTCTTCTTAAATAGTTAAATATTAATATACCTTCAGATATTTTTTCTATTACTTAAGACTTTTACCTACTTTTAGTAAATATAATCTTTAATAATTATAGAATAGTTTATACTACTAATTCTATAGTATTATTCAAAGAGGAATCTTTTAAGTTAAGTTAGAAAATAAATATAATTTAGTATAGTTTAACTAACTTTCTAATTATTAAATAAAGTAAGTATATAATTTAGAATATTCTTAATAGGCTGAAGAGAAAGAATATATTTAATTTAACGTTAGATAATATGAGCTATATTAAAGATTTTTAGACTAATATTATTTCTAAAGCTTTACTTTTTAAGAAAACTAAGACCTAGTATAAAAACCTTAACTATATACTTAGATATAAGCTACTTAACTACTCTATTATAATAAGATAGCTACTTAGAAAGTATAACCTTATCTTTCTTAAATATAAGCTACTTTCTAATTATTTAACAGTCTATTTAAATACTTCTAATATAGTCTTAAAGTCACCTTATATTCTACTATTATAATTTTAACCTTTAGTATCTCTACTAAATAATAAGTCTAATAATATTTTAATTTAGTATTTTTATATAGGCTGTCTTAGCCTTAATACTTTTAAGTATCTAGGTTTTAATATTTAGAAGGTAAAAATTACAGACTAAGGTAATTAGACTATCTATATTATATAGAAACTTATTCTTAATAAGTTATTTCTAGATAATTATCTAAATTATATTTAGTTTACCTATTTTATAGAATCTTCTGGAACTTATTTAACTTTCCTAAAATATATATAGGTAATTTCTAGATACTTATTATTAAGAATAAGTTCTTAGGCTTACTCTTTATATTTACTTTTATAGATAAAACTTATAATTTAGTTTATTGAGTAATTATAATATTTAAAAGATAGATTAAATACTAGAGAGATTCTTTAATTTATAAGATTTACTAAACTATTCAAAAAGCTATAATGGTAATTAATAAAGAAATAGATTATTAAACCTAAATAAAAAAATAAGATATTAATCTTAAGTTATCTCCCTTATATATAAAAGAACTAATTAGAGTAAGTAAGTATATAGAAAAAGAACTTATTACTTAAGATATTAAGATATAAGAAGCTATAGAATTACTATTTAAACTATAGGTAGAAGTAATTTAAATAGTAGTAATATTATATAATATATCTCTAAACACTTAAGGTAACTGAAAGTTACTATATAAAATTAAAGAATTTAATTCAAATAGTATTTGTATTAGTAGATTCCAGAATATACTCTAACTTTATATTAGAATTTATATTTCTATTAGAAATTAATATATATTTATAGATATTAAATATACTTACTTAAGAAATATTATAAATAAGGTATTTTAAAAAAGTTATTTAAAATTAAACTAAGGAAATATATTAAATATCTAGTAGAATATATTCTAAATATCTATAATCTCTATAGAATCTAAATTTTCTATTTTTATAAGGCTATTATTATCTAGAATATTAAATTTAATAAGAAAAGATTCTACTTAAAATAAGATTTATATAAAGTATTTACTAGAGAGATTATAAAATTCCTAATTAAGTTAATTACTAAGGAGAAAGAAAATTCTATTCTTAAGATCTTTAGAGAATTTAAATTAGAGAAAACATTTAATAAAGAATTCTCTCTTCTATCAGTAATTTCAGTAATATTAAAGGTAGTCTAAGATATGCAGTCAAACTTTAGCTTAGTTTTAAGAACTAATAAGAAAGATTTAATAATATCTAAACTAACCTCTAAACTAATAAAATTAGTATAGACACCTAAAAATTAGAATTTAGAAAATATACTAATAACTAGAAAACTAAATAGTATATTTAAGATATAAAGTCTAGCTAGCTAAGAGGATAAACCTATTTTAAACTAGAAGGCTGAAGGTAATTATATTAGAGTCTTAGTTTAACTAACTTAAAGTAAATTAAAATATAACTTTTAACCTTAGAACTCTGGAATTTTAATTACCTAGAAGTTAGGCTAATAATATAAAAGTAAATAATAATAGTAACTTAAATTTAAAGTTAATATTAATAACTATATAATACTCTTATAAGAATAAAATAATAGTATTTTATATCTTATAAAGTATAAATAGGATAATTTTACTAGTATCTATCTATCTAATTAGCAGCAGAAGCTTAATAATAATAATTTCAGCTTTTGAATAATTTTCTTTGTTTAATAGAATATAATTCTAAGAAAAAAAGAATCTAACTATATAGATTTAAATATATGTTAACTAACTAGTAATACCTTCTAGAATATAGAAGAATATTACTAACTTACCAGAATCCCTCTAAATATCCTTTATTAAAGTAGTAAAAGCTGAAATTATAAGATTAAAGGAAACGGATATCTAGTAAAAAAAAAGATTACTAGAATATAAAGTTAAAGCCTCTATTTTTAAAGTAGGTCTTTACCTATAAGATAGATACTAATAATGTCTTAAAATAATATAAGGTAATAATTTATATATATAAAGATACATAATTAGTTACTTTACTATAAACTATATATATAGTAATACTAACTACTTAAACTTTTTAAGTAGCTATAGTAATTATAATATAACTTAACCTTAAAGGCTTTTAGTTTAATATTATTAATATATGTCTTAATATTATAAGGAATCTAAATAAATCTCTAATTATAGTTAAACTACTGGATAAATTTAAGGTAAGAAGAAGGTATATAAAGTTTCAATAAGCTTTTTATAGGCTTTAAAATATAATCCTTCTATAATATAAAACCTTCTATATTATACCAAAGTCTCTGGAATTTATCTTTTACTTAAAGAAGCTTTATCTATTTAAAAACTAGAGTTTAACTATCTTTATCTTTTTTTATATAGATAATATTCTTCTCTTATACTATAAGGTAGCTAAAAAGAAAGTATTTAAAATTATTAATAATATAAAGTAGGTTTATAAACTTAAAGAATAATATCTAGTGGAATATTTTCTGGACGTTTAAAAAATTAAAAGTTATTAATGTCGGAAGATTTACTTAGTTTATAATATATATATTACTAAAATTACCGAATGTTTTAATTTCGAATATAGACTAATATTAATAATACCACTTCTAATAATATTTCTTATTACAAATCCGGATTAAGTAACACTAAGAAAAGTTTATATATATTAAACTAAAATTAGTTTAATTCTCTATATATTAATTATAATATATTTAAGTATACTATATATCTACTTTCTTCTATTAAAATATCTTATAAATCCTTCTTAAGTATACTAAAATACTATAAACTATATAATTTAGTATCTCTATAAGATAAAATTCTTAGTATTTTAATTTGGAAGCTTGGGGGGTACAAATAAGATACTTTAAACACTTTTAATTGCTGAAGATACTCCTTTTATAAATAATAAAAATACTTAAAGATTAAATTACAGCTATATTATTACTTTATTTAGAAACCTAATTTGATTAAAGGCTACTTAATAAAATACTATTATAATATTAATTACTAAGGTAGAATTTTTCAGTTTTAAATATACTTTAAACGAGGTTATAATTTTAAAAAGATTATTTTAAGATATAAAGTTAAAGCTTAAAAATATTTAGAGAGTTTATTATAACAACTACTAAACTATCAGACTAATAATTTTAAATAGTAAACGCCTATCTACTAAGCTTTAATATATAAATATTTAATAAATATAGCTACACCAAAAATATTTAAAAGAAAGTTTTAAAGTTATTTATATACTTACAGATATAATACTAACTGATAAACGTATAAAACACTTAACTTAAGTAAACTTTAAATAATTTAGAGTATTTCGTAACTTAATAGATTTTTAATTAATATTATTGGAACCATCTAAATTAAGCTACTTAGTTCCCTAAAAGCTAAAACTTTAATAATAATAAATAAAATCCTAATTTTTAGAGGAAGATCTTAGTAGTATTAATATAAAGTATAAGTAAATAGCGGAATTTATCTACTTTCTCGTGGGGAATAAAACTCTCTAGTTAAATCTGTATCTAACTTAAGAAAAACTATTTAAACTTGTTATTCTAGAATAAAGTTTAAGCTGTAGTTACTAGCGTATAGAAATTAGGTTAAACAGATATTAAAAATACGTTAAACTTTACTAAAGCTAAAGTTAAAGCTTAATAATCCTAACTTAAAGTAGGAGGGGGTCCACTAGAACTAAACATTAAAATATTATAATAACCTCTAAAGCTACTAGTAACTAGCTAAAAAATAAAGTTTCAGCTAAAGGGTAATCTAATTATACTTATAGTTAGATAAGTTTAGATAATAGTAGGTGGTTAAGAAATTAGTAAGATAGCTGACGCTTTAGTAATAGTATACTATAAAATAACTAGTATCTAAATAGTAAAATTAGAAATATTTCTATTTTTTAGACAGTTACTTTAAAATCCTTCTACTAACTAAAATTTAACTTAAGTTAAACTATTATCCTTATATTACTAACTTACGTATTCTTAATTTATAAAAATCAGCTTTAGATCTATAATTTACTCTAAATTACTAATAGAATTATTATTAGGTATTTTAACAACTTTAATAAATCTTTTAGATACTTTATATATTTACTTAGATACTGGAATATAAGTCTTTTAAGAACTATTAATATACTAATAGTATCTCTCTAAAAGTATATTAATATCTTAAATTTGATTAATATAATAATAATTACTGTAATTAAGAATAAAGGTTAAAATATAAATAATATAGAAAATAGTTTAGAGAAACTAGGCTTCTCTAATAATCTTAATTTTAGTTAAGTGGATTTTATATTCTATTAAAGTTTTATATTTTAACCCACCTTTTCTAATAGGTATAATCTTCTTAGAATTAGTAGACTTATTAGGATTAGTTAACTAATATTTAATATTCTTAAGCTGGTATTTTAGATTCTTAATCTTAGAAGATACTTTATAATTCTTAATTTAAGTGGACTTTCTTATAGATACTAATATATTCTTGCGATATTTCTTAGGGTATTTAATAACCTCTTTAACTTTATTCTCTTTCTCTTCTTTAGATTATTTAACTATCTTATTAATATTCTTTTTGATAGGTTTGGAATTTTTATTCTTATTCTTAATTAATAGATTACTTATAAGATTATCTTCCTTATTATTAGTAGAAAGAGTAATAACTTATATTTTCTTAGGATAATTATAGTAATATTTAATAATAGCGGAAGTAGCTAACTTCTTAACTAAGGTAGCTAACTTCTAAATAATAGTATCCTTAGTATTACTAAACTTAGGTATATTAGGTACCTTAAGTATAGGAAAACTAGGGTAAAAATTCTTAAATATTAGGAAACTTAGTAAAATATACTTTAATAAAGATATTCAGTTAAAAAACCTTAATCTCAGACTGCTACTTAATAATAAAACATATTTTAAAAAGATACAAGTATTTTATATTACTAACCTTTTTTTAAATTATATTAATAGTGTAAGTTTTAATAAAATTTATAAGTTTAATAATAAAGTTTACTATTATATCTATAAGAAATAAAAAGTTAGTATTAGTAAAATAAATAAATAAACTAAATAATTACTAAATATAATATACTTCCTTAAGAAAATAAAGAATAGGCTCTTAAGTTCTGGATATATTATTGGAAGCAAGGGATTAACAAAAATAATGAAAATGTCTATTATAAGATTAAGCTCTATTTATTAAAGGAACTTAAGTTTGGAATTAGAAAATATCTTATTTAATGAAGGAATTTGCTAAGTGAGGATAGAAATAGGCTGATTAAAAACTATAGCATCCAGATTAAGGTGTAATAAAACTTAACTATTAACCTTAGTAATAATATTATAAATTACTTCAGCCTAAAGGTTAAATATTAGTAATAGTTGAAATAATTTATATAAAATAATATATAAAATCTATAATAATAATACTTATAGCTAATAAGTATAATAATAATTAAGATTATTAGTTAAGAAAATAAAAAGGCTTAGTAAGTATAAATAAACCTAAAATTTACAATACTTATAGAGTTAAAATCACATAATTTCGGAAGGAACCAATAGGTTACTTCTGCTAAATATTAATTATAACCGTTTTAAAAACAAATATCGCAATAGGTTAATTCAGAAATATTATTTCTTTCATTTTAATATTTAAAGAATAATTTTCAATATCTATTTATAGTATTTTATTTATTATATATACTATTTGAAGCTTAAAGTATAGAATTCTATCCAGTAGTTATTCTACTGGGGGGGTATATAAAAATAGCTACAGCATCTATTTTACCGTAAAGCCACTCTTAGCTATTCTAGCTTATATAAAGCTTAACTAGCCTATTTATACACATTTAAGCATTCTCTTCTAGTTTAAATAAATCATATTTTCTATAACCTACATTTAGACTGTATACTATACTATTGATTTATCACAATACAAATATATTGTTTAAGTATTTCTTGAATTTTTAAAACGCTAATATACTTAAAATAAATTAGTTATATAATAGAAAGTCTAAGTAGAATATAAGACAAGTCTAGAAAACGCTAACTTAAATATCTCCACTTTAGCTTAATATAATAAATAGTATATAATCTACCTTTAAGTAGTTATATTTAATATTCTAAAGATTAAGAATATACTTATAGTAGAAAAGTAGTTTTAAGTATTTAGCTACTATATTACTTCCAGTTAAGCTTCTAAATATTACCAGAAAGTAATTAAAAATAAGATTCTTAACTTACTAATTATTAGTCTAATTTAATATAGAGAGATTTTCGCCTTCCTAATATATATTAATAAATGTTTAACGAAAAGTTAAGCTAAAATGCTACTTATTTTAGCTATACTTACAGGAAGATTAGATTATATAACTTAATTGAAACTAAAATATTTATATAAATAAAGGTAGTATTTATATCCACCTAAGAAGTATAGATATATTAAATATACTATTACTGATACTTACAGTTAAGTTCATAATATATATATTACTTACTACTTAAAATATAGTAATTGACAGAATTAATAACTCTAAACTATATAGTTTCCGCCAGATATTAGTGAACAAAATATAGCTTAATTATAAAAATTATATAGCTAAAGCTAAAAAGCTATTCTTAAATAATTCTAAGGCTAGAGTAACTTCCTTAGGCGGTAAATCTAGTAGAAATAGTTAGTATTTCTTAAACTTAATATATATTAGTATTACTTTCTCTGTTCTTAAATAGTTAAATATTCATATACCTCCAGGTGGTCTTTCTATTACTTAAGAAATTTACCTACTTTCAGTAAGTATAATCTTTAATAGTTATAAAGTAATTTATATTACTAACTTTATAATATTATTTAAAAAGAAATCTTTTAAGTTAAGTTAGAAGATAGATATAATTTAGTATAGCTTAGCTAACTTTCTAATTATTCAATAAGGTAAATATATAATTTAAATTATTCTTAATAGTCTAAAGGGAAAGAATATACTTAATCTAATATTAGATAATATTACCTATATTCAAGACCTTTATACTAATATTATTTTAGAAGCTTTACTTCTTAAGAAGAGTAAAATCTAATATATAAAACTTAACTATATACTTCAATATAAGCTACTTAACTACTTAATTATAATAAGATAGCTACTTAGAAAATATAACTTTATTTTTCTTAAATATAAGCTACTTTCTAATTACTTAATAGTTTATTAAAATACTTTAAATATAGTCTCAAGATTACCTTATATTCTACTGTAATAAGTTTAATTCTTAGTATTTCTACTAAATAATAAATCTAACGATATTTCAACTCAGTATCTTTATATAGGTTACCTTAATTTTAATATTCTTAAGTATTTAATTTTTAATATTTAGGAACTAAAAATTACAGACTTAAGGTAATTAGACTATATACACTATATAGAAGCTTATTCTTAATAAGTGATGTCTAGATAATTATTTAAATTATATTTTAGTTTACCTATTTTACAGAATTTCCTGAAACTTATTTAACTTTCCTAAGGTATACATAGGTAATTTCTGAATACTTATAGTTAAGAATACGTTTTCAGGCTTACTCTTTATATTTAGTTTTAAAAGTGGAATCTATAATTTAGTTTATTAAATAATTATAATATTTAAAAAATAAGTTAAATGCTCGAGAGATTCCTTAATTTATAAACTTCGCCAGAATATTAAATAAGCTGTAATAGTAATTAGTAGAGAAATAAATTTTTTAACCTAGAAAAAAAAGTAAGAAGTTAATTTTAAGCTATCTTTCTTATATATAAAAAAACCAGTTAAAGTAAGTAAGTATATAGAAAAAAGACTTATGATTTAAAATATTAAGATATAATAAGATATAGAACTACTATTTAAACTATAGGTAAAAGTAATTTAAATAGTAGTAGGATTATATAATATATCTCTAAATACTTAAAATAACTAAACGTTACTATATAAAATTAAAAAACCTTAATTTATATAATATCTTTATTAGTAGGTTTCAGAATATACTTTAAATATATATTAAAATTTATATTCCTACTAAAGATAAATCTATATCTATAAATATTAAGTATACCTACTTAAGAAATATTATAAATAAGGTATTTGGAAAAGGTTACTTAAAATTAAACTAAGGAAATAGATTAAATATTTAGTGGAATATATTCCAAATACCTATAATCTCTATAGAATCTAAATTCCCTATTTTTATAAAATTATTATTATCTGAAATATTAAATTTAATAAGACAAAATTCTATTTAAAATAAAACTTACGTAAAATATTTACTAAAGAGATTATAGAACCTCTAGTTAAGCTAATTATTAAGAAAGAAAGAAACTCTATTTAGTTACTTTTACTTTATACCTATAGTAGTATCTAAGCTCTTCACTCTATATATAGTTCTAACTGTAAAATTTACCTAGTAATAGTATTTNNAGTATTTATACTAACACTAGCTTATAACTAGTTTAAATAGTAATAAAATTACCTATTATTATAGATAATTATACTCCCAGTTATAATATTTAATCTTATAGGAGAGAAAGACCTTATAGTAATAATTAGCGAAAACCTTAGTGAAGCTAGAGCTTAATATATATAGCTGAAAGTAACCACTAAGGTTATAGAATTAAGAACTTTTATAAACCTCTTAAAGATAGAATAAAATAAAAAGCCTGCGAAAGCTAAGTATTCTATAATCTATCACTCTTCTATATCTAAACTATCCTCAGCACTACTTCACAATAGAACCGGAATTCCCCTCAAATCTATACAGCTATCCGTAACCAGAGTAATATAATAGCGGGTCCTAAATATTCCTTCATAACCCCTATAACAGGGGGCACTAATATCTCCTAAAGGGCCTGAGTAATATCACGAGTAGAAAGAAACTCTATTTTTAAGATATTTAGAATATTTAAACTAAAGAAAATACTTATTAAGAAATCGTCTCTTTTATTAATAATTCTAATACTATTAGAGATAACCTAAAATATTAGATTAAGTTCTAATTTAGTTTTAAAAACTAATAAGAAAAATTAAATAATATCTAAACTAACCTTTAAACTAATGGAATTAATATAGACGTCTGAAAATTAGAATTTAGAAAGTATATTATTACCTAGAGAATTAAATAGTATATTTAAAGTATATAATTTAGCTAGCTAAAAGAGTATATTTACTTTAAACTAGAAGGCTAGAGGTAATTATATTAGAATTCCAGTTTAGCTAACGTAAGGTAAACTAAAATATAACTTTCAACCTCAGAACCCTGAAACTTTGATAATCTAGAAATTAGGCTAATAATATAAAAGTAAATAATAATAGTAACTTAAGCCTAAACGTAATATTGATAACTTTATTATACTCTTAAAAATATAATAGTAGTATCTATATCTTACAGAATACAATAGTAGTATTTATATCTTACAGAATATAAATAGAATAATTTCGCCAGCATCTATCTGCCTAATTAGCAGTAGAAGCTTAATAGTAATAATCCTAGCTTTTTAATAATTTTCCTTTTTGTGAAATATAACTCTGAAAAAGAATAATCTAACTATATAGATTTAAATATATTTTAAACAACTAATAGTATTTCCTAGAACATAGAAAACTATTACTAACTTACTAAAGGTTTTCTAAATATTCTTTATTCAAGTGGCAAAAGCTAAGATTATAAAATTAAAGAAATAATATATCTAGCGGGAAATAAATTGCTAGAATATAAAGTTAAAATTTCTACCTTTAAAGTAGGTGTTTATATATAAGATAGATACTAATAGTAACTTACAATAATATAAGGTAAGAATTTATATATATATAGAGATATATAATTAGTTAATTTACTGTAAAATATATATATTGTAATACTAGCTACTTCAACTTTTTGAGTAGCTATAGTAATTACAGTATAATTGAACTTTAAAGTCTTTAAGTTTAACATTATTAATATATTTCTGAATACTATAAGGAACCTAAATAGCTTTTTAATAATAGTTAAAATACTAAATAGATTTAAAATAGCAGAAAGATATATAAAATTTAAATAAGCTTTTTATAGATTTTAAAATATATTCCTTCTGTAGTATAAAATCTTTTATATTATATTAAAGTTTCTGAATTTTATTTCTTACCTAAAGAGGTTTTAGTTATTTAAAAACTAGAGTTTAACTATTTATATTTTCTTTTATATAAATAATATTCTTCTATTATACTATAAGGTGGCTGAAAAGAGGGTAATTAAAATTATTACTAATATAAAGTAAGCCTATAAGCTTAAGAAGTAAGATTCAGTAAAGTATTTTCTGGAAGTTTGGATAATTTGAAGTTATAAGTATCGGAAGATTTACTTAGTTTACAATATATATATTACTAAAATTGCTAAATATTTTAATTTTAAATATAAATTAATATTAATAATATTACTTCTAATAGTATCTTTTATTATATATCCAAATTAAGTAATATTAAAAGAAATTAATATATATTAAACTAAGGTTAGTTTAATTCTCTATATATGAATTATAATATAACTAAATATCTTATATACTTACTTTCTTCTATCAAGATACTTTATGAATTCTTCTCAAATATATTAAGGTACTATAAACTATATAATTTAATATCTCTATAAAATAAGATGTTTAGTATTTCAGTTAAGAAGCTTAGAGAATATAAATAAGATATCCTAAATACTCTTAATTACTAAAGATACTTCTTTTATAAATAATAAAAATACTTAACAATTAAGTTAGAGCTATATTATTACTTTATTTAGAGAATTAAGCTAATAGAAAGCTACTTAATAAGATATTATTATAATATTAATTATTAAGGTAGAATTCCTTAGTTTTAGATATACTTTAAAAGAGGCTATAACTTTAAAAACCTATTTTAAGATATAGAGTTAGATTCTAGAGATATTTAGAGAGCTCATTATAATAACTACTAAACTATTAGACTAACAGTTTTAAGTAGTAAGTATTTATCTACTAAACCTTAATATATAAATATTTAATAAATATAGTTAAACTAAAGATACTTACAAGAAAGTTGTAAGGTTATTTATATACCTATAGATATAATATTAGTAGATAAACCTACAAAGAACTTAATTAAAGTAAAGTTTAAATAATTTAGAATATTTCTTAATTTAATAAATGCTTAATTAATACTATTAAAACTACCTAAACTAAGCTATCCAGTTTCCTAAAAGCTAGAGTTTAAATAATAATAAATAGAATTCTAATTCTTAGAGGAAGATCCTGGTAGTATTAATATAAAATACAAGTAGACGGCAGAATTTATTAATTTTCTTATAGGGAATAAAGATCTCTAGTGAAGTTTATATTTAACTTAAGATAGACTACTTATCCTTATTATCCTAAAATAATATTTAAGCTATAGTTACTAGCATATAGAAATTAGACTAAGGAGGTATAGAAAATATATTGAGTTCTACTGAAACTAAAGTTGAAGTCTAGCAGCCTTAATTTAAATTAGTAGGATATTTAATAAAGCTAAAAGTTAAACTACTATAATAACCTCTAAAGTTACTAGTAACCGGCTGAGGAATAAAATTTCAGCTAAAAGGTAATTTAGTTATATTTATAGTTAGACTAGAAATTTAGGTAACAGCAGGTAGTTTAATAGGTGGTAAGGCTAAAAACACTTTAGTAATAGTATACTTTAAAGTAACTAGTATCTAAATAGTGGAACCAGAAATACTTCTATTTTTGAAAAAAAGTTAATATAAAGTCTTTCTATTAGCTTAAATCTAGCTTAAGTTAGACTGTAACTTTTATATAACTAACCTACTTACTCTTTATCTGTAAAGGTTAGCTTTAAATTAGTAATTTACAATAAACTACTTATAAACCTTTTATTAAATATCTTAACAGCTTTAATATAGTATTAAAATATATTATAAATCTTTTAGAATATAAAAATATAGATATTTCGGAATCTATTTATATACTAGTAATAATATTTAGTAGATATATTACTATTTCTAACTTTAATAGAGTAAAAATAGATGCTAAATTTAAATATAAAACTCAAAATATAAATAATATAGAAAATAGTTTAGAGAGGCTAAGTTCCTCTAATTATCTCATTTTTAACTAAGTAACTTTTATATTTCTCTAAAGTTTCAACTTTTAACTTATTCTTCTTAGTAAATATAAACTTTTTAGAATTAGTAAACTTATTAAGGTTAGATAATTAATACTATATACTCTTAAGTTAAGATTTTAGATTCTTAATTTCGAGAGATATTCCTTAACTCTTAATTTAAGTAGACTTTCTTATAAACACTAATATATTCTTATAATATTTCTTAAAGTATTTTATAACCTCTTTAACTTTATTTTCTTCCTTTTCTTTAAGTTATTTAATTCTATTAATATTCTCTTTAATAAATTCAAACTTATTACTTTTATTCTTAACTGATAGATTACGTATAAGATTATCTTTCTTATTATTAATAGAAGAAATAATAACTTATATTTTCTTAAGATAATTATAGTAATAGTTAATAATAGTGAAAGTAGCTAACTTCTTAACTAAGGTAGCTAACTTCTAAATAATAATGTTCTTAATACTACTAAATTTAGATATATTAGGTAACTTTAGTATACATAAACTGGATAAAAATTCTTAGAGATTAGGAAACCTAGTAAAATATACTTTAATAAGGACTTTGAGTTAGAAAACTTAATTTCAGACTATTGCTTAATAGTAAAATATACTTCGAAAGACTATAAATACTCTATATTACTAACCTACTTATAACTCATATAAATAAAGTAAGTTCTAATGAAATTAGTAAGTTTTATAATACAGTTTACTGTTAGATCTATAAGAAATAAAGAGTTAGTATCTATAAGATACATAAATAAACTAAGTAGATACTAAATATAATATACTTCCTTAAGAAACAAAAAATAGGTTCTTAAGCTTCAGGGTTATTATTTAAAACGAAAGAATAATGACAATAACGAAAAACGCCTATTATAAAATTAAGTTCCATTTATCAAAAGGAATTTAGCTTAAAGTTATAAAGAGTCTTCTTTTATAAAAAGATATAGTAAGTAAGAATAGAAACAGGCTAATTGAAAATTATAATATCCAGATTAAAGTGTAATAGAATACTATTATTAATATTAAAGATACTATTATAAGAAGGTTTAACCTAAACGTTAAATATTAGCAACAGCTGAAATACATTATATAAAATAATATATAAAATCTATAATAGTAACACTTATAGCTAATAAGTATAATAATAGTTAAAGTTATTAGTTAAAAGGATAAGAAAGCTTAGTAAGCTTAAATAAAGCTAAAGTTCATAATACTTATAAAGCTAAAATTATATGATTTCGGAAGAAACCAGCGGATTACCTCTACTAAACGTTAATAATAACCATTTTAAAAACGAAATATTATAGTAGATTAGTCAATAAACGTTATTCCTTTTATTTTAATATTTAAAAAACAATTTTCAATATCTATTTACAGTATTTCATTTACTGAATATACTATTTGGAGCTTCAAATATACAATTTTATTTAGCGGTTATTCTACTGGGGGGATATATAAGAATAGCTATAGTATCTATTCTGCCGTATAGCTATTCTAGCTTATATAAGGTCCAACCGGTCTATTTATATGCTTTCAAGCATTTATTTTAGTTTAAATAGCTTATACCTTTCAATAACCTATATTCAGACTATATACTATACTATTTATTTATTATAGTTGATAAATATAGAGGTAGATTATTTAAAATATAGTAACTATCTAACTTTTAAAGTTAAGATTAAAGAGAATATATCTCCTTATTTATATCTAAAACGTATATACTCTATATTTTATACTATATTCTATATAAGACTACTATTTAGTAGATTTTCTCATAGCTTACTTTTAGGTAATTACTATTAAGAGCTTATATTAATATTAAGGTCCAGTTTATCTGGAGGAGAATATAGTATTATCTTTATAAAGGAAGTATTCTCCTTAGAAGTATGTATTTACCTACTATTATTACTTAGTTTATTACTACAGTATAGTAAAATACTAATAGGTTTACTATATATATCTACTAGGATAAATATTAATTACTAAAGTTTATTAAGATATTTATTAGCTTTATATCTATTGGCTATATATTCTCTATATTATTAGTTATTACCTAGTATTCGTACCCATATTCGTTACTTAAGAGTTAAGTAGAAGTAATAGAATTATAAGAGTATAGCTAAAGGTCTTAACTAGGAAAGGTTTAGATATATAGGTAGAGTTTATATTACTATATAGACTATTACTTAAAGAATTTTAGTTAGGATCTTTTAAGTAAAAGCCTTTATAGTATCTAGCTTGTAGGTTACTGTGTGTATTATATAGCGTTAATTAGTTATATCTTTGTATATATTTACTACTTTCTCTTTTTATATTACGAATATTATCTTACTTACTACTACTATCTTCACCTCTAAGTAGGTTATTACGAATCTTAGTAATAATATATATATAATAGTAAGTTTCTTCTTCTTTCTTTCTTCTATATTATAATACTAATTCTTCTTTAGTAAAATATTATAATATCTCCTAATAATTGTATTATATTTTATTACTATTGTAGCTATATTATTAGCTTTACTAATATTAGCTTATCTATTTACTACCTTTATACTTTTACTGCCTTCTACCCTTACTATTAATATCCAAGCTAATAGATAGTTATATTTATTTCTAGTAAGAATAAGAATAAGAAGGAGATAAAGGAGGATAAGAAGTTTCAGAATATAGAGAAGAAAAAGAAGAAGAATAATAATCTTTTTAAGAACTAGTCTATTTTATAGCTTTTAAGGCTGGTTTTATAAATATAGATTACTATATTCTGGAGGCTATATTATATCTAGTTTTTAGTTTATGTAGGCTTTTATTATTAGTAAATTAATATTAGTTTACTATTTCTATAGATAGCTTTATACTGTAATTCAAAATATAATACTATCTTATTATTAATAGACTCTCTTAAAGCTTCCAGATTAGTATATTATAGCCCTTTAATGTAACTATTATAGTGTAGTTTTACCTTTATCTTAGGGTATATTTTACTACTAGCATTTCCTTTATCTTATATTTCTTCTGAATCTTACTATTCCTTTTTACTGAAATTGAAATAAAATTGTGGTGGATATTTATATAGTATTATAAGAATCCAAAGATACTATTAGTCTCTTTTTTAATCTTAATATAAGATATTCAATAAATAATATTTCGTTACTTTTGCTTTATACTTATAATGATATCTAAGCTCTTCACCCTATATATAGTTCTAACTGGATACTATACCTAGTAACAGCATTTATGCTAATACTAGCTTATAACTGATTTAAATAGGAATAAGATTACCTATTATTATAGATAATTATACCTCCAGTTATAATATTTAACCTTATAGTGGGAAAAAACCTTATAGTAATAATATATATAGTAAAAGCTTTAATAAAGCTAAGGTTAAGTATATATAACTAAAAGTAACTACTAAGGTTATAGAATTAAAAACCTTTATAAATCTCTTAAAGATAGAATAAAATAAAATGCTAAAAGCTAAGTATTCTATAATCTATTACTTTTCTATATCTTTATAATAAAATCAAAATCCTCCTGAAATTTATATAGCTATTTATAACTATAGATATATAGATTAAGTAAATAGATATCTAGCTATAACTACTATAATTAAGGCTATTAGTTTATTAAACTAAACCTTACTAAAATTATTCTATATATTATAATTAACAGGCAGCCTATAGATATATGAAAGGAAATTATATAGTTATTCTATAATCTACTATATTAAGCTAAATATTTTGGAGATTAGTTATTAATTGGATAATATCCTTATATTAATATATTATTATAATACTAGTTACCAGATACTTTATAGTGTTATAGTAATATAATTATAGAGGTTTTAAACCTTATTTAGCTATCTTAAAAGTATCTATATCTATATAAATATTATTTATATATTAGTTACATCTAATTTATATATTAAGATTATTTACTCATAAAAGTAGACTAAGTTCTATTATGTTTATATAAAGCTTATAAGTTAACTTATATTAGTAATAGAGAATTTTTATATTAAAAGCGTAAAGCTTTATCTTAGAAGTAGGTAGGATATAGTCTATTATAAGGATATTGAGGTTGCGGATATTAATATTATAATAAGTATTTAAATAAAGTAGCTATAGTTAGTAGTAATTAAATTTCTTAAGATATTTTTATTATTATAGATAATATAAAGATATAAAAGCGTAAGAACATAAGGTTAATACGGAAGAAGTTATTAGTTATTTATTATTGAAAAGGTTAATATAGAGTGTATATATTAGCTATAGATGCAAGGAATTTAGACTTAGATTAACTTGGGGCCGGTTGCAGCAGTTAGGAGGGGAGTGGGAGGGCTGAAGTTATACTTCAGAAGGTAATATATCTACTAATAGTGACAATAGAAAGCAAGCTATTAACCCCTCCCCAAATAAATACTATAAGGAATATTTAATATAATATTAAGTAAACTTAATATATTAATAATAAAGTATCTATAAGTTACTTAATTAAGTTTCTTATATAGCTAATGTATATTAATATACTATAATAAAAGCTAAGTCAAATCATTAATCTAGAGTTTCTCTACTATTTATTATATTCTATTAGTCTCTATCTTATTATACTATTAGGCATAAGCTATTGCAGCTTAAGCTAAAATTATGTTCTTGTTAAGGTAAGTAAGAAATACCAAAGTTTGTTCTAAATTTAAATCTATAGAGAATTTCTCTATTCAAGAATATAAAATAGATATTATCTTAAAGCTATTTAGAAGCTTATTAAAATTAACTTCAGTAATAGAAGAACTCCTATTTTTAAGTACCAGCTGGTATATAGTAGTATATAAAAGCTAATTTATTTATGAAAATATAATATATATCTATAGCAATATCTAAATCTTAGGTATTATTTACTTTGTTTTACTATTTAGATAGAGGTAGAATAATAGCAAAAGTAGGTATTTAATTTCTATAGATTAATATAAACTTAACTAAAAGATACCTGTTTAGTTAAAATCTTAATTTAGAATATTTAATATAGGGAAATTATAGAAATGCTATTATTAATATTAGAAGTATTATATATATAGTTCTATAGATATAGATATTATAGCTTCTAGCTGAATATATTCAAATAGCTAATTAGTAATAATTGTTAGAAATCTGGAGTTACCTTTTATAGTAGAGGATAATTTGAATATAAGGTTAATTAAGACTTAGAATTAGAGTTAATTAGAGATTAGAAGGAATTATAAGAGTTCCTAATAGTATTATTAGCTTTTATAAAAGTAACAGTAGATATTGTATATCTCCATAAACTACTTAATATTCCTTAATACTTCAGTTTAATATTAGATTTCTTAAAATACCATAAATATTAAGTTAATACCAAGGTAGTTTAAAATAAGGAACTAATATATTATTTAAAGACTTACCATAATCAATAGTTTATATTTGGAAATTTAAACTTTATCTTGATATAATAGCATAGTATCTGGCTTTGCTAAGTATTTAGCTATCTTTAGTTTAATAAGTACTTCCGGGGGGAAATCTATATTATCTATCAGACTATATTTAAATATCTTTTATATATTTTTACTACTAAACTTCCTTAGTTTTAAAGAATTAGTAATATAATATTCTGGAATATTATATATTTATTTAGTAATTTAATAGTATTTTACTAGGGAATATTAATTATTAATATCGCTTCCTCCCGTTTAACATACTGGTTTAATAACTGGCTGGCTCCTACTACTTTAGTAAGTGCAGTAGATTTAAATACTACAACAGGTAAGTGTAACCGGTAGTTATAGTATACCTTCTGGTGATAAAACTAAGTGGAGTAATTACTACTAACTAGTAATATCTGCTACTAGCAGTTAATAACTAATAACTATTAATAACTAGTAATAGAAATACTAGCTGATAGAAAGTATTATATAGTAACTAATTATTATTCTTAAATAGTAACTATAATAAATAAGCTTATATCTTCTCTTTATAATATGAATTCTTCTATTTATTAACTATTATACTTACTAACTATATTTACTACCTAAAGTATTCTCTATTTCAATATTTCCTCACCTTCAGCTTATCTATAAAGTTTTCAAGGTAAAAGCTAACTATTAGATACACTGACGTAAACAAAAACCCGAGAGGTATATAATTAAGTAACAGATCAGAGTTCTTCAATGTAACCACCATAATTGATATAGTCTCCTTTCTATTTCTACCTACTTCTATTTTCTAAATTAAAACTATAGAAAGTAATCTTACTATTCTTCTTTAAGTTATCTATAAGAAAAAGAAAATCTATATTAAAAGCTATAGCTTAGTTATGTTATCTTATATTTACCTTAATAAGGTATCCAGATATTCTATAAGATAGTCTAAATGATATTTGAAGATAAAACTAAACTTAAATAGGATTTTAGCCTATATAGCTTATTATTTTAAGATGGACTTTAGATTTATAAAGCATTCTAAGGTTATATAGTTAGAAAGAATAATGAAAGATTCTATTATATTCTGTAGCTTTACTAACTATATCTTTAAGTATTTAGTTACTTTTGCTTTATACTTATAGTAGTATCTAAGGTCTTTACTCTATAAATAATTTTAACTGTAAATTATACCTAATAATGGTATTTATACTAATACTAACTTATAACTAGTTTAATTAGTAATAAGATTACCTATTATTATAGATAATTATAACCCCAATTATAATATCTAACCTTATAATAAAGAAAAATCTTATAGTAATAATTAGTAAAGTTCTTAATAAAGCTAAAGCTTAATATATATAGCTGAAAGTAACCACTAAGGTTATAGGGTTAAGAACTTCTATTAATTTCTTAAAAATAGAATAAAATAAAAAGCTTATAGAAATTATATATCTTTTAATTTATTACTTTTCTATATTTATATCTTAAAAATCTGGGATAGGTAACTGTAACTAGTGGTTATAATATACCTTCCGGTTGTGAAACTAAGTGCGGTAACTACTACTAGCTGGCGGCATCTGCTAATAACTGTTAACAGCTGGTAACTGTTAATAGCTGGCGACTGTTGATAGCTATTAACTATTAACGGTTAGTGATAAATATAGTAAGCTGGTAGCTGACGTTATACAATAACTAATTATAATTCTTAAAAAGTAACTATAATAGATAGGCTTATATTTCTCCTTTATATTTTCCTATATATTAGCTATTATATTAACTAACTGCGTATACTGCCTGAGGTTTTATCTATTTAAATAGTTTTGTTAGTTTAATCGTTAGGGTAATCGTATGCTGTATGTAATCTCGTTGTATAGATGCAAACTAGTGTTCTAGTATTTAGTTAATATTATTATTACGTTATATAGTGTGTGACGCTACATAAGACTCTAGATCTATAATATAGTAATTACTTACTAATTACTACGCTACTAAACTATAGCTGGCATTAGATACTATATACCTATAACTAGTAGGCTCTAGAGAGTATACTACTATATATATAGTAATATATATAGTTATTATATACTTTATAGTATAGCGTAACTAATATTAGTAACTTTTCTTTTAACTGTATATCTTAGTATCTATCTATTTACATAAAAAATAGTATCTTTTATAATCTATATCTTTTTGTCTGAATAATATCTAAATATATATTTATCTACTCTATTTAAGTTACCTATCTTTCTATTGAAATAATTATATAGTTTAAATTAATAAATCTCTCGAGGATATAGTTTAGAGTATTTTTTATAAAGATATTAATAATATTATTATCTCTATTAATCTACTATACCTTATAGAGCTTATAGTATTTATATAATTGTCTTAATATTATAATATTAATTATTAGATGCTTCTCTTTAGTAGTATTAAGTTTTACTAAGTATCTATAAAGTGAGTATAAGTTAGTATATATAATAGTTAGAATCTAAGGAAGTTTTTAATATTTAAGGATCTTCTTAAGTAATATAGCTATAATATAAGTAAAGTTTATACTAACTACTATAGTATAGATCTCTAAGATAAGTATACTCCTAATTACTTTCTTACTTTTAGTAGATAAGTAGTATATAAAGTTACTATAGAGGTTAAACTAATTATTACTAGTTATAGTCTCTTAGCTTAAAATTATTATAAATCTTAGTTAAGATAAGAAGTTAGTATTATTAGCAAAAAAGCTATTAATAAAAATATAAAAGTATATCTTAGAGAGGTTAAGTGATATAAAGTTGAGACCTTAGTTAAGATAATCTATTTACTATGTAAGCTATTTATTAAGTGTAGTAGTATTATTACTTAAGGGTTATTACTCTTAAGCTGCATGCAAGAAGTTAAATAGAGCTTCCAGTTAGTATATAGAGGTAAAGTATATACTATATATATTATTTAATATATATCTTCTTAAGTGCCTTAGGTGTAGTATATATATTAATAAAGGTAAACTTTTACTTTTAGTATTTTTAGTATAGATAGAGGTAATTACTATAGAGCGATAGGATACCTCTATTAAATATAAGGAATATAGTCTCTAAGAGTATAATCTTAAGCTTCACTTTAAATAAGATTTTTATAAGCTCCTTATCCCCTCAGTGAGAGAATACTATATTAGAGAGACTAAGGATATTATTAGTTTATATACTAATAAGACTGAAGGTATCATTTTAAGTATATAAGATAAGGAGATATAAGTAATATATTAAAATCTCTATTTTTAACTCCTTCTTATAGTATATAGAGTAAATTACCTACTAGTAGATTCTAGTCTCAGTAAGGCTGTAAAGTAGCTTAATAATAATTATTATAGAGTTTAGAGAATATTACTTTTTGAGGTGTGAGGGTAGTTTAGCTATAATATATCTTATAAGCTTTATTTTAGCTTAGATATAAGTTTAAGTAATATTATAAAGCTATATTATTATATCTTTATACTTAAGGAGAGTTAAAGCTATAGCTAAAATTAACTACTAGCTACTACGTTAGATTATTAGTAATTATATTAAAATATCAAATTTCCTATAGTCTCTGAAATTTTAAATTATAAGTTTTAACTTCTTATATATTTTATTAATATTTTTATTTTTAATTTTATTAATAATATAAAACTTAAAGTGCTTATAGTTCTTATAGAGGATAAAGTTATATTAAATAATGTTTATAATATTATTATTAATATTATTTTTAACCTCCTTTTTAATTAACTTTTTAAATAGTAAGTTAGGTATTATAATTATATTTTTTATATAGAGAGTAAGTGAGAGTGCTAGATCTGACTACTCCTTAGCTATAAGGTATACTATAAAATAAGCTTTTTAGTTAATATTTAAAGTTAGTAAACCAACTATATACCTATAAATTATATAATTTAGAGGTATCAGTTTAATTTTAGGTATTTAAAGTTAAGATAGTAGATTACTAACTACTTAAGGAGGGAGAATATTATTATCTCTTAAAATAGAGATAATATAAGGTATTAGCTATATATTTAGAGTCTTAAAGATAGCTACAGATAAAATTAAAGTAACTATATAAAATTATAAACTTCTATTTACTATTAAGTTACTTAGAGATCTTTAGCCTAACTGAAAGTTAGTATATAAAACTATAAATACTAACTTTTATAAAATTATAATTCTAACTACACTATTATTAATCTTTTATTTATTACCTTCAAAATACTATTTTATAACTATTAATTAAAACTCTTGAAGGCTATAAGGTAGCTTGAGAATATAAATCTTACTATAAGTAATAATAAGAAAGTATAGCTCTTACTAGTTTTTTTCCTCTTACTATATATATATAAGAGTCTGGAGCAGAAGTATTATTATATAAGAGATATTAAGGTTATTATATATTACTAAATTAGTATTAATAATATATTTAGTATACTTATAGTGGACCTCCTCTATAGCCTTATATATAACTTAAGCCTAGGTAATAATATCTAGAGAGGAAGCTAAATCTTCCGTGAGATATAGATACACTCTAAAAATAAGTAGTGTGAATATAAAGTTATTTAAGCTAGCAGTATTATTAATTATTTTATATACTACCTAAAAGGATACCTCTTAAGTAGTAATAGGAAGCTCTATATAGTAAATCTTATATATATAATATAGAAGTATATAATAATACTCTATTTTACTGATACTATTTTATATCTTAATAAATATAATATAAACTATTAATCTTATAGTTTTTACCTCTAATCTGAAGTTTTTAGATTAAAAAATTATATCTATATTAGTAGTAATAAAATTAGGAGGATTTTAGTATATATTAATCTAATATACCTTAAGAGCCTGCTATATTACTTTTACTAATAGGTTAGGTAAAAATTAAGTAGTATTAAATACTATAGTAACGTGAATAATAAAGAGTATATTGCGGTTATTAATATAGATAATATTAATAATAATCTTAAAGTTAAAGTTAATATTATTCTGAATAGCGAATTGGAAGTATAAAGAAGCTACACTATATATTTAGTAATAGTAATAGTATCTCTTAAGAGCCTTAAGAGTATACTATTTAACTAAATATCCCACTTTATTAAGAATATTATAGAGGTATACTATAGCTAGATATCTAAAATAGTAGTAAAATCTCTATATCTCTATCTCTATAAGGAATATAGAGGTAATTATTCTCTCCTTATTAAGAAGTATCTATAGATATTTCTATTTTCAAATAATAGATATAATCTTTTTACCCTAATAGAGCTTATTATAGATATTATTAAATATAATACTGAAGTAATTTATATCTATAAAGTAGAGGAGGAAGGATATATTATAAGAGATTATATAAAATATAATAATACTAAATAGTATAGGTATATTAACTATTCTAAATATTATAATAGAGGTAGTTTCTCTAAAGTATATTATAACTAATTTACCTTATAGTAATATAAGAGTAATAGAGGGGATAACTAACTATTTTAATATAGTAAACTGGGAGTACCTAGTAGTTAAGAAGCTAGTAGTATCTAAGTTAGATAGAATACCTTAAAATATAGTATTTAAGTAGCAGCCTTTAAATATAAAAGTATATATAGAGGTAGTAGTATTATCTATAAGTTTACTACTAGTAGTAACACTTTTAGTTAAAATATAGACTATTACCTAATCTTAGAGGATTCTAGTAATTTTATCTTTATTAAAAGTAATAAACTTCTTACTAAAAGGTTTAGTAATAGCTTAAAGAGGGTTATTATATTAATTAAATATACTCCAGTAAGTAACTATCTTAGGTATACTTTAACTCTTTAATAATACTATAGGGAATACCTTATTTCAAGCTAAAGTGAGAGTATACTTTAACTTCTTAATAATAGTCTCTATAAGGAGTTAGTATACAGTTTAAATACTTCTAGTAAGATCCTAAAGTGGGGAGAGTCTAAAAAATCTAAGTAATAGTCTCATAATCTTTCGCCTTATATAAACCTTAGGTATAGAGTTTTATAATTACTTCTTCTAGTATAATAAACTTTACTAATCTGCAGTATAGTAATATAATAGTTATATTAATCCACTAATTAGTATTAATTTAATTATTAGGGTAATTATATACTATATATAATCTTATTATACAGATACAAACTAGTGTTCTAGTATTCATTTAGTATTATTATTAGGTTATATAGCGTATAACGCTATATAAGGCTCTAGATCTACAGTATGGCAATTACTTACCAATTGCCACGCCACTAGGCTACGGCTGGCGCTAGGTGCCATACACCTATAGCTAGTGGGCCCTGGAGGGCATGCCGCCACGTACGTGGCAGCGCGTACGGTTACTACATACCCTACGGTATAGCGTAACCGACAAGTTTCTTAGCTTTAGTTTATCTATAGGATATAAGAAGCAAAAGCTAACTATTAGATATATTTACCTAAATAGAATTCCGAGAGATATATAATTTAGTAATAGATTAGAGACTTTTAATATAATTATATATTTTTAAAATAAATCTAAAATTACTATTAGTAGCATAATAGCTATAAGGCTATTAGGGCCCCACAGTATACTAACTATATAGTATAGCTTAGTAGCAGAAATTACTACTATTAGTAATGACTAGCTACTAGTTATTACTAGCTACTAGGTAATTAGTAACTAATTACCTAAGAAATTTAGATTTAGCTTATATATAGCCTATAGATTATATATTATAAATATTAATATTTTTAATTCTATTAGTATACTATATATAATAATATATATAATATATCTTCCTCTAGTAAAATTAATATGAATTAATAGTTAATCTTACTATTACTATTTACTCTAAATTAGTAAGGTTTATTTAGATAGAAATAGTAATAGAAGATTATTAAGTTTAACTTAAAGTAAGATTACTAATCTCTTAGTTTATTTAGATGTTTTTCATAATAACCTTTCGCCTAACTTAAAATAAAATAATATCTCTTTAATAATTTTACTAATATATCTTAATTTTAGTATTTAGATATTTATCTATATTTAAGATTAACTTATAAATAAAATTCTATATATATTTCATATAAGTATATTTATTAAATATCTTTATTATAAAGTTTACTAAACTTCTATGGTAAAGAAATTTATAATATTTTAAGTTTCTCTAAATTTCCTTATATTTCTCTTTTTCTTTTCTATATTCTTTTATTTTTGTTTGTTTTTTTCCTTATATAGCTAATAGATAGTTTTCCTTTCTAAAATTAAATTTTACCTATATAATATTAGTGAATAAAAATAATAAATAGTAAAAATAGAATTTTCTATTTTTTCCTATCTTTCTTCCTCTAATTGAGATTTCTTTATAAGTTCTCTATAATTAGAAAATAATACGTAAAATATTTAAGCTAATGAAACTTCTTAGAAGATCTTTTCAAAACCTTAATATATTAAATAATATAAGTAATATAATCTCTTTAAAGGTAAGAATACTAATAAAACTTAAATGTCTTCTTAATATTAAAATCTTTAGTAAATAAAATAACTTTAATTTTAGTATAAAGTATAATTTTAACTAAATTAATAACTAGATTATATAAATTACAGAAATACATATTTCTAATTATATTATTAGTAGAAACTTTCTAAATTTCTTTAAAAATAATTTTAAATATTAGCTAGAGGAGATATAGGTTATTATAGATAAATAACTACCTTAGTATTTATGAAATATTCTTATTATCTATAATATTAAAGTTTATATAAAAAGTAAATATATTTACTGTTGCGAGGTAGGTAGGGTTGAGACCTATATCCAGTAAAGTGATACCTTACGTTAAAGGTATATATACTAGATATTCTCAAGGGAAGAGAAAATAGTATAAAAGAGTGAATAGTAGTTATATTCTTATAAAGAGTGTTGTAGTTAGTTAATCTTTTTACATACTAAAAGAGGGTAAAGTAGCCTCTTTTATAGTACTATATGCAGTT
>MASP02000918.1:0-36275 GCA_001693025.2 Colletotrichum lindemuthianum | reverse complement strand
AAAATAATAGTTAAAATAATAGTTAAAATAATAGTTAAAATAATAGTTAAAATAATAGTTAAGATAATAGTTCAAATAACGGACTTTTGAGTGATTGAAAATAGAGATTTGAAGCTATGGATATATTAACCTGTGATATTTCCGGCCTTTTGGTGATAGCTTCCTGTAAGTGTATTAACCTATAAGGTTTTAGTATATTAACTGGAGATCTTAAGGTACTGCTAGGGTGTCTGATTCCTTTAGTATATTAACTAGATGTCTTTAGGTAAAAACCAGAGTGTCTGATTCCTTCTTACATACCGCGAGGTATTCTATAGTAAATTAGGTATATAAAGCTTTTAATAATTAATTAGACTACTAAGGTATTAGTGGATATTTACTATTTATTTTGCTTCCAGCAAGAGGCTACTACTGCTATATACTAGTGGTTTTTTAGCTTGAGGTTTAGTATAACCTTAAGACCTTTTTAGTGGTAAGTCTTTAGTAGTAAGATACTTATAGTAGACTCTTATAGGGTGGCTGTTTTTCTGGTAGTAGATACAGAATTTATTATAGTGATAGTTTACTATGATATAATCTAACTTACTATTATATTTTATATATAGATGTAGATTAGCCTTTAAGGTGAGGTCTCTTTAATGCTAATCTTTTAGTAATGTTATAGCTAGCGGTCTAATTACTAGTGGCAGCCTTTTTAGTAATACTACTAGAGGTTTCTTTATAGAGTTATAATATCTCCCAGAAGTACCTAGCTACTAGAGCTATAGCCTTTAGTTACTAGTCATTAAACTTTTGATACTATAAATATTTCTGTATTCTAGCTTTAAGGTAGTAGAAGAAGGTAAATATATAAGCTTTTAAGGTTTCAATAGGGATACCTAAGGTATAGTAAATTACTAACTATTTAATATAGAATTCTAGTAGTCATTAGTTTATATACTGAAGTATATAGAATAAACTATAGAGATATAATCTTTATAGGGTAGAGTTAGTTAATAAGTAATAAGTAAATATTATAAAGTTAGTTTATAAAGGGTTTGGGAGGATATAATAGTAGTTACGTTACTAGGTCTATAGGCTATATAATAGTTTAGTTATAGCTTACTGAATTTTCTGTATCTTTTAGGTTTCTAGCTATAGAGTATAGCTGTTTTAGATTATTATTCGTTAATTCTCAATTTTATATAGAGTAGCCTCTTTATAAAGAAGGCTGCAGAAGTAGCTAGGAGGTTTTAAGTTATCTTAATATTTGGAGGTTATAAATGGGGCTGGTAATAATTATATAAACTTACTGTAAGTATGCTACTAGAGAGGTATTTTGCTATAACCTCTATAAAGGAGGATTATTATTTAAGAAGGTATATCAATACTATTATAGTTACTATTACTAAATTACTGGCAGCTATATTACTTCACTTACTGGCAGCTACTTATATTAATCCAGATAGTATTAATGTTACTATATACTTACTAGTTACTATAGGATTAGTAGCTATATTTCTTACTTCAGCTCCTTACGTTAATATAGCTAGTATAAAGGTTACTATATACTTACTGGTGGAGGGTATGTTTTTGGAAGGTATGTTTTTAGGGGCTGTATTTTTGGAGGCTGTAGGTGTTTTTAATGTGAATGCTAATACTAAGTGGTTAGTGGGTGTTTATTATAAAGCTATTACTGAAACCTTAGTTTTCCTCCTCTGGAGAGGTAGAAGTTGAAAAATTATAGGAGTGTAGCTAAAGGTTTAGATAAGGGAAGGGAAAGTAGTAAAAGGTAGGTCTCCGTAGGTTGTAAGATTTTAACTTAGTAGGCTAACTAGTAGTAGCTATAAGAGGGTTTTATTCTATAGAGGCTCTATAGCTTTAGGCCTCTATTAGTTATATAATAATTCTAGCTATTCTGGCTCCATACAGACTATGGGAGACTATATCCTTATAGTTAGCTACTATTTAGGCTAAAATTAATAGAAATTACTTTTTTAATATACTTATTAATATAAGTTATAATATTTACATTATTATTAATATCTTTCTTATAAAGAAACTTTACCTCCTACTAATTCATAAGTTAAAGGGATAAATAAGAAAATATATTACTAAGTTATTATTTAGTAATATCTAGAGTGTAGCTATTCTAATTCTGAAAGTTAGTAACTATATATAAAAACTTTATATATATATTATAGAGGGCTTTTAGCTACTTCTATACTCTAGGTAGCTATAGATAGAGAATAGTTATATTATCTATAATACTAAAACCTAATAAATAACTTATAGAAAGAATAATATAATAATTTACCTAAACTATTAGAATAAGCTAATATAACTTAAGGAAATCCAGTTAGTTTACCTACTTAATAATAGTTTATTTATATTTATCTACTAATATACTATATAGTATATTAATAATATACTAAATCTCTACTAAATTATATTTATTAATCTTATAGATATTAAGAAAATATTAAACTTAAAGATAAAGGTAAACTTAAGGAACTATATCTCTATAAGTATCTTTAAAATATTTCCAGATTCCTTCTATTTAAATTTAGTATACTAGCTACCTCTTAGCTAACTAGAAATAGATTATTATATTCTACTGATTCCTAATAATAAGAAATAGTAACTAGATTTCCTATAGAAATTTCTCTATAATATATTATAGAAGAAGCTTCTAATATATAGAAACACCCTAGAGAGTTTACTTAATGGGAAGTTTATTAAAGTAAGTAGTTTCTTTACTAATATCCTAATTCTCTTCATAAGAAAATTAGATAAAGAAATATATTTCTATATAAATTATAAAGTTTGTAATATAATTATAAAGAAGAATTATTATCTCCTTTCTATTATATTCAAGATTCCTCAGAAGGTAACTATAGCTTACTAATATACTAAACTTAATATTATTACTATATTCTATAAAATTAGAATTAATAAAGTAAATTAAGAGAAAATAGCTTTTTAGATATATTATAGTCTCTTTAAATAAATAATATATTTCTTTAAACTTACTAATATCTCTATTATATTCTCATAATATATTAATAGTTACCTAAAATAGTTTCTAAATAACTTTATTATAATATATATTAATAATATCCTTATTTATATTAGTAACTTATAGAAGAAATATAAGGAAAAGGTTTATTAAATACTTAGCTACCTTACTAATATAAGCTTACAATTAGAACCTCAGAAATATAAATTCTTTATAACTATAATTAAGTATATTAAGTTTATTATATTAGTTAGAAAGAATCCTTCTTATAATCTAAAGAAGTTAGAAATTATTACTAACTAACTTTCCCCCAGCTTATTTAAGAATATTTACAGTTTCCTTAGGTTTATAAATTACTATAAGATCTTTATATTATAGTATAATATTATAATAAAGCTTCTAAACTATCAAACCTAGGAGCTTATCTTTTTTTACTAGAAACTGAAGTACTAAGAAGCTTTCCTTATGCTAAAATATCTCTTTACTATAGAATTAATATTATAGGTATTTAACGTTAATATCCTAATAATAGTAAAGACTAATTATTCAAGATTTACCCTAAGAGGTATATCAATATAAAAAAATAAAATTAAAGTAGGATATTTAGCAGTTTTCTATTTTTAATATCTAACCTCTATAAAGTTTAACTACTTAATTTAAAATAAGAAACTTTTTATAATATTAGCTTATTTATAAATATAGAGGGTGAAGCTATAAAGTACTAGTAAGTTTAAAATTCTTACTAACTATAAGGATCTCAAATATTGTATAAAGAAGTAATAACTTACAGAAAGATAAAATTAATAGGTAAGTAAACTATTTTAATATAATTTCTACCTTAAATACTAATTAGATATCTAGGTAGTAGCCTCTAATATCTCCTCCAGAAGAAACTAAAATACCCCTAAGGAATAAAATAATAAGAGATAGTAGAAATAAGTATTATAAATTATTTTAGATATTACTATTTCTATAGGGTTTCAGGTAAAATATATAGATATTACTAATACTTAGGTTTTTAAGAAAAAGACTAAATCTATAAAATATATAGAATTATATTACTAAAAGAAGCTTCTTATATTAATAGATTTATATAATAATTTAGTAGGAGAACTATAGCTTTCCCTCTAACCTCTATATTAAGATTTAGATTACTAAATATATTATTAATATACTGAGGTAACTTACCTTTAGAAAGAGAGTTTAGATACTAAGTAGTAAGAATAATAATATTTTCCTTAATAAGTTTAGAGTTAGATTAATAAAAACGTTATATAATCTCTCCCCTATAGGTTATTTAGAATAAAATAGTATACTAAAAATTATAAATTATCAGTTTTTCTAACTTAAGTCATTATAGAATATCTGCTAATCTATACATAATTATAATATATATAGGGATATTTATATCTAGAGGTAAGCTAAAAAGAAATTTCTAAAGTTTCTACTAATATTTAACTAATTATATTTTAGTTTATCTATAGACTTTATTACTAACTTAGTTTCTATAAAAGAATAAGATAGTTATTATCTCTAGATTATTATTAATTAACTAAATAAAACTTCTATATTAAAGAAAATAAATATGATAAAGATAGAGGTATATATTTAGTAATTCTTTAGTTACTACTATAAAGTTTCTAAAGTGTTATACTTTATTATAAGTAATAAAGAATTTAACTAGGTAAGTTACTTCTAGAAGAAGCTTTATAGGCTGATAGATATTATATATCTATTAAGTATTAGTTACTATCTGTAAACTAGTAAAATTATAAAATGGTATAACTAGAAGATCTTAGTAATTTTGAGGGGATTTGTATATTAGTTTTAGAATAACTAAAATAACTTACTATCTATTATATAGTTAGCTTCTTATAATTAGTAGTATAACTTAATAGAAACTATATTTTCCTTTATAAATTATAGATATTATATTCTTCTTATTTTCTTTACTAAGAAGTATATAAAGCTACTGAATAGTAATAAGGCTACTACCTACTAGTTAATTAAGAGAATATATTTAATAATAATATATATTTATATAGAAATAGCTGCTACTTAGTAGAAGTTAAAAGCTTAGGTAAATAAACTCTAATTTCCTGCAGATTAATATTAAGTTAGTAATAAGATGTAGTTAAATATATCTAACTATAAGTTACTAAAGTTAAGCTGGAAGTTTGTCTAATTAAATTATCAGTATATATTAGTGAAAACTATCTTATTATATATTATAAAATTAAATATACTAAAGTTTATTTACTAATAGCTTTATATAAATTTACTGTAGAGGGTTACTACTAATTTGCTACTTAGGTAGATTATAGTTAATAGCTAGCTGCTACTACTAGTAGATAATAATAGGAAGGCTAAATAGTTAGTTAAGAATATTCTTACTATAAAGATATATTAGATAGAAAGAAAATACTAATAAAAAGCTTTTATTAAATAGAAAAAGTATGTAAACTTAATAAAGAAGCTAGTTAATATTATTATAAATATAGTAGTATTAGAATAATATAAGGAAAAGTATAAGCTTATTATAAAAAGTAATAGTAATTTAGTATATAGCTTCTAGCTGAATAGTAGCTAGAGAGAAGGAAGGTAATATTATAAACTAGATTTAAATATCTAGCTAAAGTTATATCTCGGTATCTAAAGCTAACTTCCTCGCCTAAGTGGAGTTTTAGTAGGCTTTATATAGTATTATATATGCAGATGTTTCTAGATATTTATAACAGCTTCTCTTTTACTTCTTAGTTTTAAATAAATAGTATTTTACGCCACCTTCCAGTTAAATAAGCCTAGGTTCAGCCCTTCACAGTAATAGATATATACCTATAGTATTAGATATTTATATAGATATTAATCATAATATTTTCCTAATCTATAGAATATTATTCTAGCAGAAGGTTTAAGTAGCCTTTAGACTGGTAGATTTTAGTAAATAGTTAGTATATCTTCCGAAGGTATTTCTTTAAGTTTATAAGGAAGAAAGTTAACTAGTAGGCTTTCCCTAAACTTAATACTAATTTATTAAACTCTTTTAATATTAATATCTCTATATTAGTTAATATTAAATATAGTAACTTAGCTAGCTGTTTGCTGATAAAATCTATCTGTAAATATAAGTTTATATTTACTGCTACTTTTTATTTCTTTAGTCTATAGAGAATAATTACCAAGCTCTCAACTATCTTTCTAATAGAAACTAACGTTTTAGTTAGTATGGAAATTATTAGTTATATCTTTATACCTACTTATTTCCCTAGTTATTTTATATATGAAAGTTAGCGTTAGTAACTTATACTAATATCTGAAACCTCAGTATATTTTATCTTTAGATAGCTAGTAGTAGTAAGTTAACTTTAGTCTTATAGCGGTATTATATAGCTTAATATTCTATCTTACTATATATAATATATATTCCTGAAGCCTATAGTATAACTAAAGTTTATAAAATCCTCTAGTTTAAAGTTAGTATAATATTCTTTAAACTACTGATATTAAAGTAGTATCCATTAGGTATTACTAATATTAAGATAGTGGTTCTTTCTAATGTTTATAAAGCTAAAGTTAATTGGAATATTTATAACGTTTAATAGGGCTACTTATATTCTTTACTTTTAGCTAACTTACGGCTATATTATTACTTAAGCTTCTATAGCCTTCCTGCCTTAGTTGCAATATCCTTAGCTTTCAGAATAGAAATCTTAAGCTTCTCTATCTTTCTTTTTAAGTTAGAATATAATTTATAGAAATAAATAAAAGCCTCCCCTTTACTTTAATTTAAATTCAGAATATCCAGATTCTGGTAGAATACTTACTACTTAGTATAATATTTATCAGTAACTGCTACTTATTTTACTAAACTTCCTTAAGCTTTTATTAATATAGTTACTTTTATATTTCCAGATTAATATACTACTGGCGAATAAATATAATAAAGTTAGCTTATATAAACTTATCCTCTAGACTTACTTTATAGTTTCACTATTCTATCTAAAGCTATAGTATAAGTTCTATAGATACTTATTGGATATATTAGTTTACAGTATTACTAAGCTAAATCTAATAGCTATTCTTAAAAGCTATAGTTTAGTTATTAACTTATTTAACTATAAATTCCTTCCCTATTATCTTATAATTATATAAGAGTAACGTTTTCTAATTTCTGGAAGTCTAGATACTAATAAATACTTAGCAAGCTATTATATAAATATAGTAATCTAATTCTTATAAAATTTATATTATGTTTATATCTGCTTTTAATCTATAGCTATCTGTAACTATATAATTTTAAGTATCTTACCTATTATATCTATAAGATCTAACTTTAATTAAACTAATAATTATAACTATTTATTAAATATATATATAAAATATAGAGGATATAGTAACTATTTATTTCTGTAGGTTAATATTAAGAAAGATATTCTTTCTTACTTAAATCTGAAAGATATATATCTTATATCTTAAGATACTTTCTATATAAAAGTATTTAGTAGATTTATTTCTAACTTTCTTTTAGCTTCAGTATATAGCTTTTAAAAGCTTATATTAATACTGGATCTAATTTCGTTAGGGGGAGGAAATAAAGCTTCTTCTATATAGAAGATATTCTTCTTATAAGTAAATACTTACCTGCTACTATTATTGAATTCCTCACTATAATGCAGCAAAATGCCGGTAGTCTTACTATATATATCCGCTAGGTTAAGTGTTAATTACTGAAGTTTATTAAGATTTATATTAACTTTACGTCTGTAGGATATATAATCTTTAGGTTATTAATTATTACTTAATATTCTTACGTATATTAGTTACTTAAAGGTTAAGTAGAAGTAATAGAATTATAAGAGTATAACTAAAGATCTTGATTAGTAAAGGTTTAAATATATAGGTAGAGTCTATATTACTATATAAACTATTACTTAAAGAATTTAAGTTAGGATTCTTTAAGTAAAAATCTTTCTAGTATCTAGCCAGTAGGTTGCTGGGCGTATTATATAGTATTAGTTAGTTATATTCTTATAAGTATATAAGACTCTAAATTCATAGTATAGTAATTACTTACTAATTACTATACTATTAGGTTACAGCTTATACTGAATACAAGGTATCTATAGCCAGTAGGCTATAGAAAGTATACTATTATATATATAGCAGTATATATAGTTACTATATACTATACAGTATAGCGTTACTAATAACTATAGCTAATCCTAAGGTAATTTAAACTTAAATTCCTTATAGCTATAGTAGCTAGTATTTGATTACTTTTGCTCTGTACCGGTGGTGGTACCTAATCTCTTTACCCTATATTTGGTTCTAACTGTAAAATCTACCCGGCAACAGCATTCATGCTAATGCTGGCTCACAACTGGTTTAAATAGTAGCTAGTATATTTACCTTTCATAAATCTTTTTAATAATAAATAACTTATAACTTATTCTATATTAACTTTATAATCTTTCCTTATATTCTTAATGTTGCATTTTAATACTGGTGAAATAATAGTATAAAAGCTAATAATTCTTCTTTTTCCTAGGAGGAATCCACCTAGATTTCTAAAGTATTTTATTAGGAATTCTCCTGGAATTCTACCAGGAAACCCTAGAGGAATTCTGGAAAAATTCTATAGAAGATTCTACTAATTTCCTATAGGAAATTCAAGGAAATTCTTAGGAAATTCTTAGGAACTTTTATAGAAACTTCTAGTAATTTCCTAGTTATATTTAGTGGGAAATCTCTATATAAAGTTACTGGAAGTTTAGGTTTTCTATAATGTTCTATAATTACTACCTATTATAAAAGATATTTACCTTAATTATTAACTATAGTAAAGATATTCTACTTAAATAAAAGAATAAGAGATTTCTTTTTAAAATATATGAATTAGTTAGAAATTACAGAAACGTAAAGTACATAGATTTCAGTAAAATTAAATTAAAATATAGAAACTTTAAAGAAGCTTATATAGCTTATTATATTAAAATAATCTTAAGGTAAGATTTTATAAAAATGCTAAATATAATAATTAAATTTTGGTATTTAGATTCTTCTCTAGTTATATTTCTTTTTTAATATTACTTCTATTATTCTGAATATTTTCATTCTTAAAGAATAATCTATTAGGTCTTTGTATATTATTTATTAACTTAATGAGTATAATTATCCTTAGTTATTCTAAATAGAGCGAAGATTGCTTTATTATTAATATTCTAAGTAATCTAAATATTAATATAGTTAGTTATTAAGCAATATATAACTATAGCAGAATACTTCTATAGGAAACTAATATTATTAGCTATAAGTATTATAAAGTTACTATAGTCTATAAAGTTGAATTTATTAAGAAAGGATTCTTCTATTTCTCAAATATAATAACCTTAGTATACTTCTTGAACTTTATAATAGTTACCTGAAGTAAATGTACAGGAAATATATAGAATATATATTAATATTATAGGGGGAATTTACTTTAGATAACTATTCTTTTTAATAAACGTAATATATAGATTAGTTAAATATTTAATTATAAGTTAGTCAGCTAAGAGGTATAAGCTATTCCAAAATAAAACTAACTATCTTTCTATTAATAACCTAAGGAATTAGCTTATATTTATATATGCAAATAATAATTAATTTATTAACCTTAAGTTCCCACTTATTAGTTAATCTTTTACTTAGGCTAGCTGCAGTAAGTTGATTACTTTAGTTAATAGGGCTAAAAGTAGATATTAGTTAGATATTATTTAGTTTAAAGTTAGAGGCTAAAGTTTATTAAGCTACCTAGAGATTTCGTCAGATATTCTGGTTAAGTTTATTATATCTAATGTACTTTACTAAATCAGAACTGTTCTAGCTAAATTATCTCTTTAAAAGATATTCAGATACAGGAAGATTAGAATTATCCGTTATATTAAGTACAGATATTAAAACTATTGGTATTTGGGCAATATATATTAGAACATATTAATATAGAGTTTTAATCAAACTGGCTATAGGATTTAGGAAAGTAATTAAACTAACTAGGTGAATATTTATAGTTTATAGTAAATTTAGATGATAAGTAAGGTTTCCAATCTTTTCCAGTATCTTAATTAATTTAGTTTCTAGGAAGAAGTTTCTATAAACTGATTTCTAGAATATTAATAGTGTTTTCTAGAGTAAGAAAATATACAATCTTCTAGGGTAGATACTACTAATTTATATTTATAGTGAAATATATTTTAATAAGTATTTATATTTATATACTTAAGGACATATACTTTATTCTAAGTAACTTTATATAGAATAGTTAAGTTTATATTAAAAAGTTAGTTAATAGGTAAGTTAAGTTTATATTTAAAGAGACTTTTATTTCAAGTTTTAGATATTATATTTCCTAAATTATTATTTAGTAACTATTATATTAATACTAGGGAATTAGTTTATAATTCCTCTAGATTTTGAAATATAAATATATTAATTATTATTTCCACCATTTGGTTTTTCTATTCTAAAAGTCTATTAGTTTATAGATTATATATTATTAAGAAGTAAAGTTCGGTATCCAGATTGTTCTATATTAATTTCCAGATTTCTAATAAGAATATTAGGTTTTAATTTAAAATAATTACCTTGGGAATTTCCCAGTTTTCTATATAAAGAAACTGAAGTAGGATTATTATCTAACTAGCAGTGGTATATTTTATATATTCCGGGGTTAATAATATCGTCTTAAAAGACTTATTTATTATAATTATTAAGAAATTATATAATAGGAATTTAGTATATTTCCTGAAAGAGAAATTTAATAATACCTCCGGTAGTTTAATAATAGAATCTACAGTACTGATATAAAATAATATTAATAGATATAGAAATAGTAAAAGATACTTCAGTGGTTTTATTTTTAAGTTTAATACTAAACTGCATATCAGGCAATATTTAATATTTTCCGCAGTTTTCTTTACAAGTTATGAAATTATATATATTAAAGATATATTAAACTAGATTTTCTATACTTATTAATAGTAATTAATTTAATATAAAACCTTAGTAAATTATATAGCTATAATATTGGAAATACTAAATCTTTATTATTCTAAATATTCAATAGAATACAGCAGTCTATTAAATATTTGAAAAGATAATCTACTTAGATTCTTAAATTATAGTAATTAGTTATAGATATTATTAAACTTTAGGTTAGTTAAATATAATTTCCTTAGCTCTATTTTAGTAGCTTAATTTAGTCTAATTTCCATTATAGTATAAACTACCTAATTATTCCATATTATATCTAGTTTTCTATCTTCTAAAGTTAGCTTTTAGCTTATTTACATTCTAGATAGTATATCTAGAGTAATACTAATATCCCCAGAAATATATTAGTATTTCAGTTAAAACTGAAATAAATATTCAGCCGCTGAGATAAAGTATAAGTTAGCTTTTCCTCTGTTAATTATAAAAAGAATTATCTAAACCATTATACCTAGAGTTAATATACAGTTTATTAGTATAATAAATAGAGTTTTTCTAACTAATTAAATTAGTATTCTAGTTTTTTTGAATAGTTCAGGCTTAATATATAACTTTAAGTTCCATTAGCCAGTATTATATTTCGATACTCGTAAGTATCTAGCTAATATAAATTATTAGGTAAACTAAAGTATAAAGTATTTATTCTCTATATTTGCAATTAGTTTCTTTATATTATATATAAAACAGAAGAATACTATATCTATATTCTTAAGAGGTATTAACTTATATAAATAGTATTTAGTTAAAACTATAGTAAATTAAGATAGTTTCAGTAAAAAATACTAACTTAACATTATTGAAGCTATTCTTTTGCTCTTAAGTTGAATTAAAGGTTATTTTAAAGGAATAATACTTTTTTCTAGCTTATTATAATTTCTTATTTATATTCTGAAGCTTGTAGCTTTATTCTTCTATTTTGAAAAACCTTAATTATAAAGATATATCTAAATATAAGATACTATAAATATTCTGTTACTTCTATTTATTTCTCTAGTAATATTACGATTTTAGGGAATTTGATATCCTTAAGGTCTTAAATATAATTCTTAGTATTTAAAACTCTAAAGCTATTTATCTTAAAACCCAATACTTTAACTAAAGAAAGTTTAATAAAGTATTTATCTTCTCAGAGTTTTAGATTTTAATAGTTAGATAAATTAAGAATAATATTCAATTATTAATAATACTATTATATTAATTTCGAGGTAATTTTAACATTATCTATAAATACCTAAGTAAAGTTCTAGTATAGTTTAAGACTTTAATTTATAAACCTTTAGGTATAAGCTGGTAAGTTTCTAAATTCTATTTATAATACTATAGGTTTTTTCTATTCTTAATAGGTTATAATTATTAACTATTTCAGGTATTCTTTGATAATGAATATTTAGTAAAATTGTTATATAGTATAAACTACTAGTTATAATAAATTCCTTTCTATAAAGTTTCTACTTAACTTTAAATTAGAGTAATATAAGGTAAGTATCTGGAATTTTAATTCTATTAAATATTCTTAGATTTATAACTATTTATACTTTTTTCTTTTTGTTTACTATTTTCCCAAATATAAAAATTAAAGCTTTAAATATTATATATAAGGCAACCTATTTAAACTAACGTTTTTATATATTCTGTTAAGCTTATTATCTAGAAACTTCTAATTTTCCAAAATTACTAACTATAAATATTATATAATTTTCTTCTTCTAATAATTATCCACTAGCGGTATAATATTTTTTCATATTCTTCCATACTAATTTAACCTTCTGGTTTCTGAAGACTTAGATATTTTATAATAATCTTAGAGATTTTCTAAAGAAACTTCTTTAGGTAAATATGAATTATTACTTTCTATAGTATAATAATAGTATTTTCATTAGAGTTAAATTTCAAATCTAGCTTTTAATTTTAATATGGTTTATTAGTAATACCTAAGTAAAAATCTTCAGTATTAAAATAATCAAAAAGTAAGAGTTTACTTTCTTCCAGATTACATATTATTATTTCCTTACAGTAGTTAGTAGAAATATATCTAATTTTCTAGTTCTTAGTAATCTTCCAGTTTTCTAATAAGTGGTTATATACAGCTACTAATAGTGTTTAAGCTATTACTTTATAAATTATACTATTATAAATAGATTATAAAAAATATATATTAATTTTAAACCTTACGAGATATTAATTAGAATATATACCAGGGCTTTGGAGAGATTATCAAACTTCGAATTAACTTTACTAAATGGATATTAGATATTCTTTTAGTATATATTTATACTGGAATTTGAAGACTTTAATACAAGTTAACTTTAATAATACCTTTAGTATTAAGGATATTTACTTTATTAGGAATATTAAATTCTTAGCCTATAAGGATTCCGGTATTAAGCTTATTAATAATCTATACTTTAAGGTTAGGTTTAGTAGCGTTTAGTATATTATTAGTTATTTCTTAACAGAATAGTAAAAATATTACTTACTCTATAGCTTTTAATATACCTATTTCTAATAGGTATATAATAAACTCTAGATTAAATTAGTAGTTTAGAAATTAATTCAGAATATCCTTTTCCATAAGGAATCTAATAGCTTCTATACTAATATATATATTAAAAATAATACTATTTAGTATATTCTATATCTTAATATAAGTATAGATAGTTTTATAAAAAGTAGCTGACGATATTATTACTATAGGTTATTTTAATTCCAATAAGCTATTTTCCCAGGAGAATTTAATCTTCCTTTAGTATTTTTAGTAATATTACTTTCTTTCTCTATACTTTATACTTATTAGTTAGTTACAGATGGAATATTCTACTAAAATAAAGAAGTTAGTTTGGTATTTTAATAGTTTCTAATAGTTATTTAGAATATAGTTATTAAAAACTATATTAATATCTTCTTATATAGATTCTAAGATACTATCCTTTAAAGTTATAGATAGTTTATAGTTATTACTAATAGTATCTATATTATATTATATCCAGAAGTTTTTCTTTTTATTTTCCTTAATTTTATAGTTAACTTAAATATCTGGGTTAAATACCTAAATATCTATAAAGTTCCATAATTTGTTCTTATCAGTAAAGATATTAATTATAGGTAACTCTTCCTAATTTAATATACTAGCCTATTCTTTCAGATTAGTTACATTATTTTATAAGCTTATTTCACCTTTTTCCTACAGAAGGATACTTTATATTACTGGAGAATTTACCTTTAGATTAATCAAAAACGTAGATTACGTCTTTAGCTATATATTAAAGTTAAGTAAAGTAATATAAATTTAGAGAGAATTAGTTTATTAGACTATTTTGGATTTTATAGGGTTAATTTATAGATCAATTTCTGTAATTTATATTATTCTGGAAGGTTTTATTATATTACTTTAATATTAATTTCCTTTCTAGGTTTTTCTATCCACCTAAACTTACATTTCTTACCTATCTATTTTGGCAATTTATGATAAGTTTAATCTATTTATCTCTTTCAATAATTTGTTTTAATGTTAGTATTTATTTAATTAAATTAGAATCTAGTTTATTATCAATTACTCCAAGAATCTCCAGTTTATAATCCTAAGTTTATTTAATGAAATTAGTAACTTTAGTTATATAGATTCTCAAATCCAGTTTATTATAAATATTATATATAATATATTAGATTTTCCTACGTCCTTATTTAGTAATCTAAATAGAAACCTTAAGCTTTAGTTTACGAAAACTTATTTAGTTTTTCAGTTTATATTAATAGTATTGAAATTCTTCTTATTATCTACTACTAAAATCTATTATATACCAATTATGGATTATTCTATAAAGATATTAAGGTATGTTTTTAATAAGTATTAAGTAATATTAACTGGAGTTATCTATATAATATTTTACTATTTTAATAAGTTATTTTATATTTATAAAGACGTTCTTAATATTATCCATATAGAACTTTCTAAAAAGATTGAATCTATTAGGAGAATTAAAGAATCTAATTTCCTTTAGCTTAAGTTTATAATTCTATAGGAGTTTCCTAAGGTTTATATCTGGTAGGTTAGTTTCTGAATTACTTCTAACTTTCACTAAGGCTGGTAATAATAATTCTGGAGGTAATTCGGGTAATTTACCTTATATAGACCAGAATATTCCCTAAGCTTAATATAAAATAATTATAAATCTTCAATTATTACTTAAGTTTAAGAATAAGTTAAATAGTAAATTGGGAGGTAAATTAGAAGGTTAATTTAGAGGTTAATTTAGAAGTAATTTATATAGTAACTTTATTTCTCTCAGAATTATATTCCTAATTTGATATTTAAGTCCTGAATAAAAAGCTTAGAAAAGTAATTCTCTTGAGGTAGAAGAATTTATATATAGTTCTTAAAGCTTTATAGTATCTAGTAGAATTTAACAATAAATATCTGGAGATATTATACAGCTTTCCTCCTAATTAGAAATATAGAGAGAAATTTATATCTCCAATCTAGCTATTAATTAAATTTCTTTTAAGATTAAATCTAAATATTTTGATATAATTTAACCTATTAATAGTAATTTAAATTAAGAAAAAAGTAACTTACTTTCTTTAGATTAAACAGATTTAACTAAAAGGTTAGAAGGTCAGATTATTTTACTAAGTAGAAATTAAGATAAAGAAGCTTAACTTAAATCTTTTGAATTTAGGTGGAAATCTTTATAGATTTCCATTTCTTTACAGAATTTAGTTTCTCTAGCTCTTAGTTTAAACCTTAATAGTAATTTACTAAAGTAAAACCTTAGAGAAGTAATATATAATTCTAACAGCTTCTTAGAAGGATTTTATAATTAATTATCTATAATAAATAGGATTTATCCAGATATTAATCTTTTTTTAACTTTCTTATAGTTACAATCATTATTCATAATCTATAAAAGCTAAACCTTAATATTATATTTTTATTTTACCTATATATGTGGAACTTAATATATAGTAAATAATATAAATAGCTTCAAAAACCCTCCAATATTAAATTTGATAACTTAATTTTATATTAATATCGAGTATTCATAAAACAGAAATACATTTGAGTTATATAATTAAATTATTTAATTTACTTAAAATATATTTAACAGAAATATAAATCATACTAATAATATAATTATAACATTAGCTTTATTTACTATTTACTAACTTCTATATCAGTTTAGTAATATAATTATCCAGACAATAAAGTATATCTTTCTTTTTCAATATTAAAATTCAATTATTAATTTTATATTCTTTAGCTATATTACTTTATTATTTATAACATAAACTAATCTGTAAATAATAAAAAGTTAGTTATATTGCTAATTATTATATTTTGATACTGGTAAAATAATAATATAAAAGCTGATAATTATTCTATTTCCTTGGGGGAATCTATCTAGATTTCTAAGATATTCTATGAGAAATTCTCCTGGAATTCTACTAAGAAACTCAAGAGAAATTCTGGAGACATTCCATAGGAAATTCTAGTAGTTTTCTATAGGAAGTTCTGGTAATTCTCTGGTTATTTCAAGTGGAAAGCCTCTACAAAATCCACTGCAATCTTAAGCTTTCTATAGTATTCTGTAATACTTACGTTTTTATATTATATATAATTTCAATATCTGAAGAGATTTAATTACTACTAATTATAGTTACTTTATTTAAATACTTTTTATAACCTTCATATTTATAATCTTACTATTCTCCAGACTATATTCTTTTCATCTTTAAAATAAGAATTTATACCCCCAATATAATAGCGGTTCGCTATTAATATAAAGGTTTTTTACTATTAACTAAACTTACTTATAATCTCTGAATAAATATAACATAACTTACTCTATTCTTATCAATAGATAATCTTCATATATTCATTAAGTGCGGCTAGCCCTAAATAATAATAATATAAATATAAATACTTTTAGTGTAACTATAAAGCCACTACAACCCCAGTAATTATAATATTATAATACTACAAGATATTTAGTACCTAATATAGTATATTAATATTCAGATAGTATTTAATTAATAACTGATATCTAAAAGTATTAGCTTAATATAGTAGATAAAAGAATAACTAGATCATTATCTTCTAAATATCTAGACTTTACCTATAATTATTATTACTTATAAAATTACTGTTGGTTTAACCATTCGGTTCAATCATTTTAGTTACTGGGCCACCTCGTAGCCTACCACACCATAGCCACATTAGGTAAATAGTCGGCCTATATAGCTATATAGGCTATATAGCTATATCGCTATAGCCCTATTACTACGTACGTAGCCTCCACGCCATATAATATAACCTACAAATAATAATAACAATTTACTAAAGAGACCAGTTTGCATCCATATAGTAAAAGTTACATACAGTATGCAATTACCCCTAATGGGTAAACTAACACTAATTAGTAGTTCACCTTACTGTCACTACTATATTATAAATTAGCAAAGCCTATTATATTGGAAGAAGCAATTGCAAAACCTTATACCTAAAGTTTATATAAGGTAAAGAGATTATAGCAGTTATTTATTACTTATATACCTTAAAATTCTCCTTACCTTAGAATTTTCCTAGGATACTCTCAATATATACTAATCCCTTAAGGAGGCTACTATTAAGAAGTTTAAATTAAGATTCTCACTTTAGTTACATTAAGGTCCTCCAGTTTAAGAACTGGAGTATATTTAATAATAATTCTTTTCAGTTTTATAACCCTTCTCACTTAGATACTGGAGTTTATAATATCTCCAGTTTCCTCTGGATATCTTAGATTCTTACTATCTTAGAAACTTACTGGAAGCCTCTAAGTTATATACTAATTCCTAAAAGGGGCTATAACCAAGAAGTTTAAATTTATATCCTTACTTTAGTTAAGTTAAGGTATTTCCTGAGGCTCTACTAAGAAGTTTAAATTTATATCCTTAATATTACTAAATAGAGTATATTCAGTAAATATATTTAAAAACTCTTATAGCTATATAGCTATATAGTCTTACAGCTTTATAGACTCTTGAAACCTCTTAATACCCCCTCACATATATAGCTTAGATAACAGCCCTCTCCCACAGCTCTTTTAGCTTCAAGAGGGCTATATAATAACAGCTTTTATAACTCCAAGAGGGCTATATAATAAAAGCCCTCTCCTACAGCCTCCAATAGCAACAATTTCGGAGACTGCCAGAGGGTATATAATATTGCCAACCTCTTAAGGTAATAACCTCCTTATAGCCTTATAGCCTCATAACCAAAGAGCTATATAGCTATATAGCTATATAGTACTATAGCCTCATAGCCCTTATAGCTTTTTTAGTTCTATAGCTATATAACCTTAAAGCTATATAACTACGTAACCTGAAGTCTTAAATAAAGCTCTATATTCCTCCAATCTCTAATATTTACTTAAGGAAATTCCAGCAATTAATATAACCATTATAATTATATAGAGAAATAAATGGGAAATAGGTTTTATTAGTTTATAACTAGTAAATGTTTGTAATCGATCGATTTAGTATAACTTAATTGGAACTGGTAGTCTCTAATTCTTTATATTTAAGTTTATATTACAGTATATATATATATATTTCTATATCGTATGCCGTTGGAATTAATCTGTAGGATAGTTTGTTTTATCTAGTTAGTTTAGATAAGTAGGTTAACTGGTAAGTTACCTACCTCTATAGCTTTTACTATATTAATATCCAGTTAACCTGATACCGGCAATACTCTCTTTTATAGCAAAAGCGTAAAATAGCGTAAAATGTGAAAATAGCGTAAAATGCAAAAAAACATCATAAAACGTAAAAATAGTATAAAACGCAAAAATAGTGTAAAATGCGAAAATAATGTTAAACATAAAAACAGCATTAAATATAAAAACAGTACAAAACGTTGAAACAACCTCCAGTTATATATATCTTTTTGGGTGCGCTAAAAACTATCTAAATACTACAAAATAGCGTTTATCTATAAAAATACGCTTTTTAATTATTATTACTTAAATACTCTAAAGTCCTCCAGTGGTATACCCTCTATTTATTCTCTTTACCTTCTCTTTTATTCTCATTACTTTTATATTCTTATTTTATTACCCTCTATAGCTTTTATAATCTATTCTTCTATCCTTATTATTACTTTATTTATAGTAATAAATACTCTAAAAGGTTAGGTGTTAAATATCTTAGTTATATTATCTCTAAGGGTATTCTTACTGTTAATATATTAAGTCTTAAAGATCTTTCTTCTCTTATATAATTATTATAGTATTATAATATTAATTATAGTTTACTTCTTTTTTATAATATTCAGTTTAATAAGATACTTATAGAGGAAGTAGAAATTAGTGTAAACTACTATAAATACTATTAATATCTTAAGATATTTAGTTACTTACCTAAAAATAGTGGATATTATATATTTTATATTAACTTCCGTAATTATACTGTGAACCTTAGATACTGATATATTATATAGAATTCTCTTTAACTTAATAAAGAAGAATTATTTTATATTACCTTTAAGTCTAAAGATATTATTATTCTTACTAATATCTTCTATCTCTAAAATAATAATATATTAAAGGTAGAATATTATATTACTATTATTATTAAAGAATATATTAAAAAAGATATATAACCTTATTTTCTTAATATTAGTAGGAATAAATATTAGGCTTCTTTTAAGGTTATTTATTTACTATGTAAGGTATTTATTAAGTTTCTTAATATCCTCTAATATTAGGGTTTAATATTAGACTGTGATAAAGAGATTAAAGTATATTTATAGTCAGTATATAGAAGTTATATATATTCCTTATATGTATTATTTAAAATATATTAACTCTATGGCTTTAGATATATAATCTATAAGCTTAATTATCTTACTTTATTCTTTTTGGGTGAAGGTATTATTATTATTATTATTTAGGATAATTATATCTCTATTAAATATAAGGAGTTTATATTATATAAGTATTAACTTCAGTCTAGCTAAAAATCCCACTTACTGGAGCTTCTTCTCTTCTTATTATCAAACTTCAATAAGTAAAGTCTGAGGGTATTATCTATTTATATATCTATAATACTAAAATATAAATTATTAAGTCAGGAAATTATAAGATATAGATTATATAATAAGATTTCTATTTACAGATAGTTTTCATAATAGCTAGAGTATATTATATACTAATAGATATCTAACTTTATGAGATTATATAGTATTTAAACTATAATAATAATAGTATTCTCTGGATTTAAGCTATATAGGCTTATAAAAAGCTTTATTATTATAAGGTAATTTAGTATTTTCTGCACTTATATATATATTTAGATAATATTTTGGAGGTAAATTTCCGTAGAAGGTATTATTTAAAGTATTACTAACAGTGTTAATATCAGATAATAGCTAATTTGTTAGATTATTAGTAACTATATAAGAATATTAATTTTCCCCCAAGTATTAAAGTTCTTAATAACTAACTGTAGCTTTTTATATAGTATATTATCTATATATTTGATTTTATTAATAAAGTAGAGGCCGAAGATTCTTATATTATTATGTGGGAGGGGCCGATAGCTCGCTCTCTATTGCGACTATTAGTGGACATATTGCCCCCTGAAGTACGACTTTAGCCCTCCCACCCCCCCACTAACTAGGGTTGAATATTACAACCGGAGGCATAATTATCCACGATAATAGGTAATTTTATTACCGTTTAAACTAGTCATGAGCCAGTATTAGCATAAATACTATTACTAGGTAAATTTTATAGTTAGAACTATATATAGGATGAAGAGCTTAGGTACCACTATAGGTATAAAGTAAAAGTAACTAAATATTATTATGTTTTTAGATATTAAAATATTTAAGGTAAAGTATATCTTCTGCTAGTAAAGTCTCCTACTTTATAGTATATTATTTCTGAAATAATATCCCTAGTATTTAAATAAGGTTATCTTAGTAAGGTTTAATAGTTTTAGTAAGTACCTTTATCTCTTTTATTATTAGATAGATATTATAGTAAATATTATTTACAAAGTTAGCTTTTTTAATAAAGATTATATTCTTATATAGTTACTCTTATTCGTTTAGCGTCTTCTTACTTAATATTACTATTAATATTCCCTCTTCTGGCTATTTATCTGGTAGTAAGTTATTCTATAGTTTCTAGTTTTCTATTGTCTTAATATATAGTTAATAATATAGCTTAACTATTATCAATCTGAAGGTAGTAAGTTTACTTTCTATCTTTATAATATATTTTTTGCTGTTAACTAAAATAAGTCTAAAGGATTCTATTCATTCTTAAAATTTATAATTGATATTTACCTCTTATTATAGTAATGAATAGTAAACTAGGGTAATAAAAAACTATTATATATATTTAAAGTATTAGATACTTACCTCTAAATATAGATCTTATATATATCTTTTATTACTTTCTGGATAGCTACTATAAATCTTATGTTATCTGGAGATAATAGTAATATTAAATTAAGGTATAAATATACTCTAAAAACTAATGAAGTAAGTATAAGGCTATTTAAGCTATTTATACTATTAGCTATCTTAACTGTATTTTATAATATCTTCTCTCTATTAATTTCTAGTATCTTATTTTAAATAATTTTATAAACCCTCTATAGGGAAATAGTATTATAGAATACTATAGAAAGCTTGAGATTCCAGTGGATGTTATAGAGATTTCCCACTGGAAATAACTAGGAAATTACTAGGATTTCCCTAGAATTTCCCTAGAATTTCCTATAGGATTTCCCTAGGATTTCCCTAGAATCTTCTATAGAATTTCTCTAGGATTTCTCTAGAGTTTCCTAGTAGAATTCTAGAAGAATTTCTAATAAAATATCTTACAAATCTAGATAGATTCCTCCTAGGAAATAGAAGAATTATTAGCTTTTATACTATTATTTTACTAATACTAAAATATAATAATTAGTAGTATAACTTACCTTTCATTATTAAAATCTTAGTTTACTTTATAAATAACTATTTAATATAGCTAAAGAATATTAAATTAATAATAAAACTTTAGTATTAGTAAATAGAGATTTCTTTTATTTTCTAGAAAGTTATATTACTAAATTAGTATAAAAGTTAGTAAATAGTAGGTAAAGCTAATATTATAATTACTTAACTAATATAATCTATATTATTATTAAATTTATTTTAAGTCAATTCAAGAATTATAGTTTATAAAGTAAATTTACCTTTATTTTAAGAATACTTAATATAGTATAAGATTAAGCTATTAAATTTAATATTAGAGGTGTTTTTGAGCTATTTTATATTATTTACTATATATTAATTTCCAGACACCTAATAAAAATAAAAATATAAGTTTAAGCTTTAGCTTTAATAGCTTATTAATAAGAATCCTAATTATAAAACAGCTAGAAAAAAACTAATATTTAGAAACATTCTATTTAATATGGATAATTAATTGTAACATCCTTCTAAGAAGCTAGTAGAATTATATACTATTATTCTAAATTCTTATTTTAGCAGATTATTACTAGACCTTAAAATAGAAGCTAGAAAAACTAGATCTTCCAAAAGAATAGGAATCTATAAGAATTCCTAACTGGACTCTAGAGACCTAAATTAAGTTTCTCTACCTTAATCTCTATTTAGTAAAATAACTTTACTTTCTAACCTTTTAGTTAATTCTTTATAATCTAAAGAATCTAGGCTACGTTTCCCTTAATTTAAACTACTATAATTAGGTAGAAATATAAATTAAACCTCAAGAGAAATCTAACTAATAACTAAATTAGAGATAGGAATCTCTCTCTATATTTATAATAAAAATAAACACTTTATAATATCTCCAGATAGTTATAAGTAAATTATACTAAATACTATAAAATACTGAAAACTATATACTAATCCTCCTAACTTAAGAAATTTACTACTATTAGCTTTATATTCAGAAATTTAACTTTAAATTAGAAATTCAAATCTAAGGGAAAAATAGCTACTATCTAAACTACCTCTAAATTGACCTCCTAATTAACTAGCTAATTAACCTTCTAATTTACTATCTAATCTACCTCTAAACCTAAGTAATAATTAGAAACTTACACTCACTCTATACTAAACTCAGGAAACACTTTAGTTTATATAATAAGGTAAACCACTAGAATTACCTTCAGGATTATTATTACCAACCTTAGTAAAATTTAAAAATAGTTTAGAAATTAACTTACTAAATATAAACCTTAAGGAATTGCTGAAAAATTATAAATTTAAGCTAAAGGAAATTAGATTCTTTAATCCTCCTAATAGATAATCTTTCCAGAGAATTCTATATAGATAGTATCAAAAGAATCTATATAAGTATAGATTAATTTATTAAAATAGTAAAACTTTATATAGATACTTTTAGTTATTACTACTTAGTATTTATTAAAAATACACCTTAATATCTTTATAGAACTACCTATAATTAATATATAATAAATCTTAGTAATAAATAATAAGAAGAACTTTAATATTATTAATATAAACTTAATAACTAGATAATTCTTCTTAAATTAAAATTTAAGATTGCTATTTAAGTTACTAAATAAAAACTTAAGAAAGTTTGATATACTATAGATAATATTTATAATAAACTGAATCTAAGGATATTTATAACTAAAATTACTAATCTAATAAAGTAAGCTTAATATTATAAATTGGAAATCCTTAGAATAATTTATAATAAACTGGATTCTAATTTAATTATAGGAATTCTAAAACTAAAGTTAACTATTAAGAGAGATATATAAATTAAATGTATTATAGATTTTTAGAATAAATAGGTAGGAAATGTAATTTCCGGTAGATAGAAAAATCTAGAAAGAAACTTAATATTAAAATAATATAATAAATCCTTCCAAAATACTATAAATTACAGGAATTAATCTATAAAGTAACATTATAAAATCCAAAATGATTTAATAAACTAATTATCTCTTAAGTTCAATTACTTTAATAAACTATAATATATAACTAAGTAACCTACTTTATTTATCAATCTAAAGAGAAACTCTCTAGTAATATAGAATTCCCTTCTATAGGCAAAAAGTAAAATAAGCTGATAAAATAATATAACTAATCTAAGAGAATAAGTTAGAATATTAAACTAGAAAAAGTTACCTATACCTAATACCTTAAACTGAATTCTACTAATAACACTAAATTAAAGACTTTTATAGATATCTAAATATTTAACCTAAATAGTTATATTAACTATAAAGTTAAGATAAGTATAAAGGAAAACTTCTGGAAATAATATAATATATATATTATTAGTAATAATTATAAACTATCTATAAATTTGGAAGATAATATCCTGAAATCTATACAAAAAGATATTAATATAGTTTCTAATAACTATTTTCTAAGTAACTATTAGAAACTATTAGAATACCAAAATAACTTTTTTATTTTAGCAAAATATTCTATCTGTCACTAACTAATAGGTATAAAATATAAAGAAAGAAAGTAATATCGCTAAAAATACTAAAAGAAGATTAAATTCTCCTGGGAAGATAGCTTATTAGAATTGAAACCCCCTTAGTAATAATACTATTAGTTACTTTATATAAAAATACCTATATTTATATTAAGGTATAAAATATGCTAAATAATATTGCTTTTAATATAAATATTAATATGAAAGCTACTAGATTCCTTATTTGAAAGAATATTCTAAATTAATTACTAAATTACTAGTTCTATCTGAGACATACTATATATCTATCAAAAGTAGGGACCTTAACAGTTATAGAATAGGTAATATTATTGCTATTCTATTAAGGAATAACTAATAATATACCAAAAGTTACTAAACTTAACCTTAAAGTCTGAATAGTGAATAAACTTATTATTAGAATTCTTATAGGCTAAGAATTTAATATCCCTAATAGAGTTAATATTCTTAACAGTAAAGGAATTATCAAAATTAACTTATATTAAAGCCTTGAAATCCCAGCATAAATATATACTCAAAAACGCCTAATTTTATTCAGTAAAATCAGCTAGAAGTCTAATAATCCCTCTAAAAACCCTAGTATATATTCAAATTAATATATTCTAAAGTTTAAAACTAATATACTTATATTTTAACTTATTCACAATAGTATAATGTATATAATAATAGATTAATAACTATTAGTAGCTATATATAACTACTTATTAGAGAACTGAAAAATTACTCAAAACTAAAACATTAAATATATTTCTACTAACTATTATAGGAAAATAATAATATGCAATCTGGAAGAAAATAAATACTTACTTTTTCATTATTTTAACACTAAAGATCCTTACTTAGCTATTACTAACAAATTACGCTAAAACTAAAAGCTAGATTTAAAGTTTGATTCTAATACAAATACTATCTTTATACTACAGAAAGTAATAATTTATAATTACTTAACAAGGTTTATCTAAAACATCTCTAAAACTATTATAAAATACCTAATTCTTTAGAAACCAGAAAGTTAAATTAGAATAGAGAAATATGAAGAAATTACTATACTGCTAGTAAATAACTATTATAAAAAGAAAATTACGTAATACCTATATTCAGTAAGTCTGGAAGATCAAAAGTTTCTAGATAATAAACTTAACAAAATATATAAAAGAAGTTAATTCAAATAGGTTAACCTTTATATAGTATTTAAAGCTTTAATCTTTATAGTTTAGAAAATAGTAAATGGAAGAAAAAGATATAAATAGTTATAAATCTAAAAGTATTTCATAAAATTACTATTCTAAATACTCACTTTATATTACTTTAATTAGAAGTTATATAGAAACTCCGTAAAAAGAAATTTATTATAATAGTTAACGCTAAATAATACTTTCACTAAATACTAATCGTTAAAAAACACTAGAAATAGTTAATAATTATTAGCTATTAAGAATAGGGAAAACCTATAATAATATTAATAGCATTTAGAAACTTACTAGCTTATACCTAAAGATTGATAAATAAAATCCTCAAACTACACTAAAACTTTACTTAGGTATTTATAAATAATATTATAATTACCTCTAAAATAGCAAAATAGTATTATTCATAATTAAATATTATTCTTAATCTTTTTAACTACTAAAACCAAAGACTTTCAGAAGATAAGTATTTTATTAGATTTCCTTTAGTTAACCTATTAGATTTTAAGGTAGATAGCTTCAGACTCTTAAATACTAAGAATTAAACTCAAAATCTTAAGAATATTTAGTTTCCTAAAACCTTAGTATTACTTAAGGAATAAATAAAAGTAACTAGATACTTACAGTATTTTGTTTCTAAATATACCTCCGGAATTAAACCTCTCTAAAATAGAAAGATAAAGCTACTAGCCTAAGAATATAAATAAGAAATTATAATAGACTAAAAATAAAAGTATTACTATTTTAAAATAACTTTCAACTTAATATAAGAAGAAAGAAATAGTTTTAAAGACGTTAAGTTAGTATTTACCACTAAAACCACCTTAATTTACTATAATCCTAATTAAATATTATTTATATAAATTAATATCTCTTAAAAATATAGATATAATATTCTTCTTTTCTATCGTAAAAATAAAGAAACTAATTAGAAATTTGAAAAGTAAATACTTTATACTTTAATTTAGCTAATTATTTATCTTAGCTAATGTGGTTGATAAGCGAGCTGGATAGATAAGCGAGCTAGATACTCGACCGTAACTAACCTATCTTCTTTCTTATAACCTACGTAACGCCACAATAAAACAATAATATTACAGAATAAAGAAGCTTAATTAACCCTAGCCTTCTAGGTTATTAATTAAATCCTAAATCTTAGTATTCAGGCTGCAGCTGAAATCTATTTAGTACTATATTTAACCTTAGCTACTCAACTAAAAAGTATCCTATTACAATATAATACTACTTCTAACTTACGGAATTTAACTATATTCAAAGAGGAGAAGCTAGTTAAATATATTCTTAACCTAGATTCCCAATTATTTCCTCCCTGTATCAGTAGTGTGGATGATATAGCTAATTAACTATTTACTAACTGTAATATACTCCCTATTAGGAAGTATTAAGCTTTAAACTTCGTTAAGTAATAACTATAACTTTAAATATACTTTTTTCGTAAATATAACTATAAGAGGGTTTAATATAAAGACCTAGACGTGATAAATATATAATTTCAGCTTATAGTAAATATAATTGCAAAATATAGTATTATAAACTTAGATCTCTATAACTGAAATAAGACTGAGTTTATAATAAGCTAGATTACATTCAGAATAGTTATAATAAGTACTAAAAGGCGTTTAAATATAAAAATAATATAGCTTAGTAACTGAGAATAAGTTACAATTATCCAGACTATCAGTTTATTAGGCTATAGTATTCTACTATATATTATTATTTTAAAGTAATATTACCTTTCTACTTAGTATATAGAAATAAATTTTCTATATAATTAGATTATTGTAATATCTCAAAATAGATAGATAATAAATAAAAGAGGCTTAGATTAGCTTCAGCATTTTAATTAGTATATAAAACTGTATATAAGTAGTAAATATCACCTCCTTATTATTAATAGTTATAAAAGTTACTATATAGCTAACTTTAAGATATATTATAAGGAAAACGATATTATTATACTTTATATGCTAACTTACTCCTCTTATTTATTTTAGCTTTTAGATATTAAGTATTTTAGGCTACTAAAGAAAATATATAGTTAATAAATTAATGATAAGATATATTAAAGTAATATTTATATTATAAAGGAAAACTTCTTCCCTATATTTTATAAAGTTTTTATATAAATCCTTATAGTTAAAAATATCTAGAGAAATTTCAGAGGAACTGAGTTTATCCCTCTTAATACAGAAAATATACTATTAAAGCTTAATATTAAGTTATATATTTTAACATCTCTAAGGTCCCTCTTAATAATATTTTCTATATAGACTTCTTAAATACTAAATAATCTAATAGAAATATCTTCTTAGTCTAAACTTATTAAGAGGAGAATCTCCTACTATTAAAATAGCTTACTAACTTTAATTATTAAAACTATAGAATATCTATTAAAATAGGTATATAGATTTATATACTAAATTACTTTATTAAAATCTAAGGTCTAAATCCTTCGAGAGGAGAATAACCTACTTAATAGATACTAGAGGACTAAAAAAATATATTTTAGATAGAGAGGAAATCTCACTATAACTAAGATAGAGAATTTTTAATTACAGAGAGAAACTAAAGCTTAAATTAAGGAGAAAATATACTAAAGTAGTAGTTACTAACTGAGGATAGAGATAAACTAATAGTAATATAGTATCTATAGGAATACTGGTTATAATATATAAATATATTAATTTACTAAAGAAATATCTAAAGAAGAAGATCTTAACTAGTTTCAATTTAATTAATTTCGTAGGTATTATATATCGGTCGGAAATGTGATATAGTTGCAGTTAGGTATCCAGCTTACTTGTCTGTCCAGCTTGCTTATTAACTATATTATATACTTATTAGTATTAAAATATAGTATTAGCTAATGAAACTTAAAGTTATATATCTGGCGTAAATGATTTAAAAAACTAAAATACTAATCTAATTAGCTAGGAAAACTCTATTTATTATACTAATAGACTATATATCCACTCTAGATATAATAGTTTTAATAACTTTTTTTACTACTAATGGAAGAAAGCTAACTTATATTTTATTTGAGTGGCTGAATACTTTTTCTAGTTTTAACTGGAATACCACTATATTCCTTGAAATATTAATGTTATTCTAAATATACTATCCAGAATATAAATAAACTAAAACCTAACTCCAGAAGATAGAGAACTAAATAAAATATAGAATAACCAGGCAGTTTATATTATTATAAACATTAGACTAAATTAGGCTACCAGAAAGAAACTAAGGAAATTATATTTAACTAGCCTAAAGCTTAATAAAATTTATAAATAACTTTAATAATTTAAGAACCTAAATAGATTACCTTTTAAAATCCCTAATAGACTGCTATACTTTATTAAATATTTAGAATAATAAAAACTTTATATTTCTAATTCTATAGCTGGATAATTTATTACAGCTTTATAAAAACCTAATTACTATTAAGGAATATAGAAGATCTAGTATAATATATCTTTAGTATATATAATTCTATAACTTATAAAGAAGATTACGGAATTTATTAAATATTACCTAATATATAATCTACTGCTGAAATTAAGAATAAAATTACTGGGAGAACTCTAACTAATTTTGTATTTATCTATATTATTTCATACTACTACTATAAATTTTATTATGGGATTACCGGAAGTATTATTAGATCTTTCCCCTTAGAAACTTACTAAACTTCTATTATATAACTTATTAATAATCGTAATAAATACGTTTTCTAAAGCTATACTGTTAATTCCGGAATATATAATATATATCTCTACTAACTAGGTAAAAGTCCTGGTCTAGTTTCTTTATATAGGAAACTGGAAAATTCCTAAAGTAAATATCTTAAATTATAATCCTAAATTCTTATTAGAACTCTGGAAATTAATATAGAAAAATCTAAATACTAAACTTTACTTCTTAAAAGTATATTACCTGCAAACTAATAGACATTTAGAATAAGAAAACTAAATTATAGAAATAATAATCTATATATTTATACTTAAAAACCTAGAAAAATTATAACCTAATTCCCTAATATTAACATAGTTCTCACTAAAGAATAATCTAGTAAATATAATATCTAAGACTCTAAATACAATTCTCTTTAGATATAGACTTAACTTACCTCTTAACTTACTTTCTAATATAAATTTAACTATTTTATATTATATTACTTAGGATAAAATATTTTCGTTAATTATATAGATATAAATACTTATAAAATATATATTTAACTATAAGTAAATATTAGTAGCATTCACCCCAGGAGATTACATATATCTTTAATTTAGAAAAGGTTATTAACTTCCTAGTAACTAATTAGTAAAACTCTTTCCTCCAGAAACTAAACTAATTAAAATACTAGAAAGAGTTAGAAAATTTACTTATTATCTAAATTTACCACTAATTATAAATATTTATCTAGTTATTTTAATTACTTATCGAAATTCTGCAGCTAATTTTATTAAAACTCCATATAAATATACTCTAATATATACTAAGTCTATAAAACTTAATAATAATTTTAAGGATAAATTTCGAAATCTATTTTAATATTATAAAATAGAAAGAATCTTAGAAAAACGAATAATATAATTAGAAAGAGAAAAACCTAGAATTTAATACCTTATCAAGTAGAAAGATTAGCTTAATATTTATAATATATAGATAAATACTAATACTATAAAAATAGAGGAAATAGTTAAGAAATTTAAAGAGAAGGAAGCTTGAAAGAATAATTAGCTGAGAAAGCTGAAGGAAAATAAGAAACTATTATTAAACTAATACCAAATATTTATACCAGAAGAATAGCTAAATAAAATTAGAAATAAAGTTATAAAAAGAAAACTAAAAAGAAACATCTTTAATTAACCTTAGGAAGATACAATTACCAGTATAATTTCTCTAAAATCCCCAGAAGATCAAAAAGCCTAGAAATAGGAAATCTCTAGAAAATCTCCAGGAAATTCAAAAGCTTAAAGATTGGGAAATTACTATAAACTTATAGAATAATTTAAATAGAAAGAATAACCTACTTCTATTTGAAGTTATAATATCTTCCTTAGATAATTATAATAAATAGAATTATATACAAATTACTAGAATAATAATATTATTTAGTAATTATACCCTAAATAACCTACTAAGGTAAGTATATAGAGAATATTTTACAATATAGGAAAATTTCCTATATTCTTTCTAATAAAATAGCTATTAGGAAACATTCTTACTAATATACAGAATAAAGGTAAATATTTTCCTTATTTATTAATATCTTAAAATGTATTATTTCTTATATTTCCCTATACTTACTTATATTTATTATAATATACTAGTATTTTATATCTAATGTTATATATTATAATAGATTAAAAGATCAATTCTATACTAAATCTTAATATAATTTATTCTCCAGTAGTAAGAAAGGTCAAAACCTAATATTTTCTAGCTACTTCTAAATACTTATTATTTATAGAGAAGAATTAGCTATTTTTAAGTATATTAAATTTAGAAGTAATTAGTTTAAGATTTAAAGTAATATTAATAAGTAAATTCTCCAGTATTATTAAGCTACTATAATTTCCAAGGGAATTATATCTTTCTTTAACTTAATTTAGAAGAATATTATTTTTATTATAGATACTAAATTTAGCTATATAAACAATATTAAGATAAATAAACTAACTTTTTTTACTTTTCCTTAGTTATTCCTTTATTTTAATTTTAATACATAAACTATTTTCTTTCGTAAAAGTTAGTTAATTTATCTTAAATCTTAGAATTCTACTTTAAGATCCGCTAGTAATTTAGACTATATTTTAATTACTCACTATAATTATCTTTCTCTATAATCTATATAGTTAGCTACTAATTTTACTGTCATTTACGTAACAAATACAGCTGGCAGATTCCTACTTTATATATAGAATATAGTAACTTCCACTTTTTCTACCTAAAATTAGGAACTTATAAATATATACTCCATTTAGCTAGGAAGCTAGTAGTAACTAATTATCGTTAAAGCTAATATATAAAAAGAGAAACTTAAAAAGGTAGTTTAATAGGTAAATACTATTACTAAACTTATATAAAAATAGAAAGATAGGAAGATTTTAATAAAGATAGCTTAGATTAATATTAATATATTATTTAATAAAATATCTAATATTATAGAAATACTAATAATTCTTTTATTTTAACTTAATATTAAAGATAATTTTAACCTTCCTGTATTCAAATATAATTTAAAGAGATAATTTAGCTAGAATAATTTTAATGTAGTAAAGTATATAAAATTTAATAATTTTAACCAGAATATATAGTAAAACTTTTAGCTCGCTTGATAAACCCTAGCCTCTAATTTTAAACTAAATAATATCTAACTAATACTTACTTCTAGCCTAATTAACTTAATTAATTAACTTACTGTAGCTAGCCTGGATAATATATTAACTAATAAATAGGAAATTAAAGTCAATAAATTAACTATAATCTATATAAATAAATATAAGCTAATTCTATAAGTTATTAACAGAAAGATAGTTAGCTATTTCTGGAATAACTTCTATTATTTAGTTAACTAATTTATAATTAAATACCTAATAAACTTATATATTAATATTATTTAGAAGAATAACTATTTAAAGATAATTCCCTTAATATATCTAATAAATATCCTCTATATTTCCTGTACATTTACTAAAGGTAACTATTAGAAAGTTAAAAAAATATACTAAGGTTATTATATCTAAGAAAAGGAAAAGCCTTTTCTTAATAAATTTAACTTTATAAACTATAATAACTTTATAATATTTATAGCTAATAGTATTAGTTTCCTAAAGAAGTATTCTAGTATAGTTATATACTTCTTATTAACAAACTATATTAATATCTAGATTACTTAGAATATTAGTAATAAATGAATTTTTGCTTTTCTTAGAATAATTAATGAAGATTATATTAACTAAATAAATAGATAATATAAAGAAGTTAAGTAAATTATTATTTAGGAAAGGAAATATTAGGAATAATAGAAAGAATATTAGGAAGGAATATAACTAGAGGAGAATAAATTTACTAAGATATAATTATTATATTTAGTATTTTTATAAACTCTTACTTTAAGATTATACTAATATAGTAAGCTGTATAAAATCATTTAAAATTTCTGTTTTGTAATTAAAATCTATCTATTTTACTTTCCTATAATTTCTAACTAGTTAATTTATTTTAAGGAGGAATTCTCTTATTTATTTTTTTAAGTGGAATTTCTTTACTATAGTTAATAATTAGAGTGAAACTTTTTAGAATAAGTAATTATCATAGAATAAGATGAAAAACTTAAACTTCTAGTAGATTTTATAGAAATTTCCTATTAGAAATAATTAGGAAATTACTAGAATTTCCCTAGAATTTCCCTAGAATTCCCTATAGAATTTCTTTAGAATTTCTCTAGAATTTCCTAGTAGAATTCCAGAAGAATTCCTAACAAAATATCTAAGAAATCTAGATAGATTCCTCCTAGGAAATAGAAGAATTATTAGTTTTTATACTATGATTTTACTAATATTAAAATATAATAAATATAGTAATATTCTACCTTATTAATATTATTATAAACTTTAACTAATATAGTTTTAATTCTACTATTTATATTATTAGTTTCTTTCTTAAAATATTTAACTATAATATTATATTTTATATTAAAAGTAATTTTATCTATAGATTTCTAATATATATTAATTTAATATACTTTTAGTATATATTATCCCTATTTAATATAGTAGTTTAATATCTAGCTAGTATTTACTATTTTAGTAAGTATAGTAAGTTCGAATCCTGTAACAAGCAACCACAACCAGTAATTATAGCATACCTTCTAGTTATAAAACCAAGTATGACAACTACTACCAGCTGGTAGTATCTACTAATAACTATTAATACTTAGTAACTATTCACAGCTAGTAATAAATACAACTAGCTAGCAGCAGGCGTTACGTAATAACTAATTATAATCCTTTAGAAAAAGAAGTAACTACGATGGATATAAGCCTATATCTTCCTTTCCTTTATATAATAAATATACTTTCTATATTTATCAGCTATTATATTAACTAACTGCGACTACCGCCTGAAATTTCTATTGTATATAATTAGGAAGTAAAATCTGGTATATATTATATATAACTAAATATAGCTATACGCACTACGTAAGGCTCTATTTTAACTAGGTTAAGTGGGGCGAAGCCTGTAGAGACGCTACGAATACCTGAGGCTCGAATAGTATAAACTCTGCCACTCAAATATATTATTTCTAATATACCCCTCTAGCCTTAAAAGCTACACCTATAGGTTAACTTTTTTAAATAACACTAGTTTAAATACTCTATTTATATCTCGTAAGAGACTCCTCTTATAGCCTTATTACTCTTATTAAACCTCTACTCCTATAGTAGGAAGAATAGTAATATTTATAGACTATTTAGATATTCCTTATTATTTAGACTAAAGATACCTCCTGGCACCTCAGGCGCCTTAGGTATCCCTAAGTTTTTTTTTAACTATATTATAGTTAGAATTAGGATCTATAAATTCTAATTAGTAGTTAAAAGCTTTATGAAGATTTTTAAATATTAATATAAGTAATCTCTCTTAAAGTTCCTCCTCTCGCTATATTTTCAGATAGTTTAACTAGTCTATTATATTAATCTAAGTAATAAAAATACTAAATTAGTAACTTCAGAGAGACTTTATAAGATTATTAGCTATAAGGTTTCTTAAGAATATATACTTAACTTTAAAATATCCTTACTAAACTTCTTACTATAGCTAGTAGTTACAAATATTAATATACTATAATTTCATATTCAGTTAAACTATTTTAGCAGTTATAAAATATATTATTTACTAATTATTATACCGGATTCAGACTACTGGATAAAGCTTGCATACTTTACTTCTACTAAAAATATTTATTATAAGGTTTACTTAAAATATAGTCATAAGATAGCTAGCTAAAATAGCTTCTTATACTATTTATAATAATACTAAAAACTCTACTTTAGTTATTAAAATTATTATAATATCTTATTTATTAGCTTACTATACTGTAAGGCTGATAAAGAGGTATATAATATAGGTCTGAAAGTTTTTTTAATCCTCACTATTATCTACAAAACTAGTATCTATAGTAATAATAAAATTATCTTATAAATCACTAAACTTACAGCTGAACTTAAGGTAGAGGTTCTTAGTTTTACTTAAATACTATATTATTTACTTAGCTTTAACTTAATAGTTATCTTTAGAGTTTTAGTTGAAACAGAATAATCAGCTAGCTGTATAAGTAATATCTAATTTTATTATAACTATAATATAATTAATAAAGCTAATATCTTATTAGTAGTACTTAATCTCTATATAGGAGGCTTAATTATATTATAGGAGGAATTCCTTAGGTCTGAGGGAAATATTAAGCTATTTAATATACTGTATATATTTCTAAGATACTTAAGAAACTTTTTAATATAAACTACTTAAGAGAGCTATAGCTATTATATTATTTAATCTTAAATAACCTTAATACTAAGGAACCACTACAAATCTTTACCTTCCTTAAGATAATATTTCTTTTAGAAATCTACTAATAATATAAGTATTTTAGATATTTCTTCTAAGGGGAAGGAAAGTATATAGTTATTAATATAGAAAAAGAAGATAATATACTCCTTAAGCTAGTAATATAGCTCTCCTATAGTAAACTTAAAACTAAAGTATTTAAAATCTACCTCTAGATAATACTACTAAAAGAAAGTAGACCTTTAAAGACTATAGAACACTTTATTCAGATAGTAGATCTTTCTAAACTTTTAATAACTAGATAGTATCTCTATATAGACTACTTTATTAAATATTACTTAAATAAAGAAATTAACTCTATTATACTAAAGTAGCTTAAAATTAAAGTAGTTAGTAATTACTATAAGGATTTAAAAAAATATACTTACTAAAATAACTATATAAGTTTTATAATTATCTTATAATTATTAGTCTCTATAAATAATAAACTAAACTTTAATTTTAAAGAGATATCTATATTTATTAAGTTTATAGATATAAACTTAGTAGTAACCTAGAACTTTTCAATTTCTTATAAGAATTCTACTAATCTGACTTTAGAAGTATAATTTAATATAACTCTTAAAATAAACTTTCTCAGTTACTATTATAACTTTAGTATATAGATAAATAAATACTATTAAGTAAGATATAAATAATAGTAATAATCTCTATTATAAGACTTCTAAAGTAGAAGCTTCTACTTCTCTATATTTTAAGTACTCTCTACTATCTAATTTACTTTATAGCTGAAGTTTATCTTTTAGACTTATAATAACCTTTTGGAATTCTCTTAAGGTTTAACCTTTAGGAACCCCCTTTAGTTAATAATTTATATAATTCTATAGCTAAAAGTAGAAGTATCTAGAAGTATCTTAAAATAACTAAAGGATACTAGCTAAAAAAGTAGCTTTAAATAAA
>MASP02000916.1:0-19968 GCA_001693025.2 Colletotrichum lindemuthianum | reverse complement strand
GGACGACTTGTTGTTACGTACCTTTTGACGGTGGCTCAATTGGTAGTACTGTTCGTATGCGCGCGCACATATATGGGTACTGGAGGCCGAGATGCTATTGGCTGCAGCACTACGCCCCCCGGTCGGGGCCAGCCCTTCACAGCTTTTAACCTTAAAAATTCTTAATATTACTCTAGTAAGATTACTTAGAGGAAAGCTTTACTATATAATTTTATAATAGAGTATTTTTAAGGTTTAGAGGAAGGGGGAGGTCTGAAAGAGGAAGAAAGTTTCTCTTAAAATTTTAAATACTAAATTTTTTATTATTATTTTAATTATTACTTTTATCTATTTCTTTATTAGAAGAATTACTAACTATATTTTTATTAATATCTTCTTTAGGGAGAATCTTAATAAAGAAGCTAGTAAGTAACTAATAAGCTTAAAGACAATTCTTTATTTTTATTTTATCTAAAAGAGAATTATAGTTAAAAATAGTATAAATTATATATTAATATTCTTTAATTATAATAATAATTTTATCCTCTTTATTAAGTATCTCTTCTAGCTGAAAGTAAAATAGTTAGATTTTTTTTTAATTACTTAATCTTAATAGTAAGAAGCTTAAAGATTATCTTAGCTGAAAGATTAAATTAGGAATAATAATAAATATTATATATTAAGCTGAATAAATATTTAAGAGGAATAAATATAGTTTAGATATAGAGATAATCTGCAGCTATAATATAAATATTTTTAAATTGAGGATATTTATAATTAAGTTTTATCTAAAAAACTTAAGTTATTTTATTAGTAAGTATAACTAAAAAATATATTAGGAATATTTTTAGAATTAAATAAGTAAGATAAATATATTTATATTAAAATATTTATTATAGATATTTTAAATTTACTATATTCTTAATTAAATATCCTAAAAATAATTAATATAATTCATTATTATAATTAATTATTATAAATATTTTTTTTATTAGATTACTAGACTATATTATTTATATAAAACTAAATAAGCTTTATAATTAAATACTATTAGTTTACTGGATAATTTATTAGGTTTTTAGATAGTATTAATCTGTATAGATTTTGATGAATTTTGTTTAACTTATGATTAAAAGGTTTTAATGTCTGTAAAAATTTTAAGAGTTTAGCTAAAATTAAATTAAATACTCTATATCTGAGAGACTGAAGTATTAACTATTAGAGTTAAGAGAGTAGTAATATTATAAACCTGGAAAGAATCTAATTTAAGAAGTATATTAATATACTTATTAAATTTATTCTAACTATTTAAGGTTATATTAGTAATTATAGATATTTAACTGTAATTATTATAGTTAGTTTTCTCTTTTAGAGTAGTAATATATATCTAAAAATATAGTGAAATAATCTGAAGGAGAGTAAAGGTATATTTAGGGGTAATATTCTATATATAACTAATAAGATTAGTAAATAGAATAAAAGGTTTTATAATTTTAAGTAAAATATTTAAAGTTTCTTATTCTATATTTAAAATTGTATTTTCCTGGTTTTCTTTCTACTTCTGGAATTATATATTAATAGTTTACTAGAGGAGTCTAGTTTAGATATATATAATAGTTATTAAGTTTTATTAAGTATAAATATTTTATAGAAATCTTAAAGGTTTTTTCTGTAATTAAGTAAATTTTTGAAGTTTTTTAAATTTTTAGAACTTAAAAACTAAAAACTTAAGAGACATAGTAAGTTATCTAATTTATTATTTATTAGTTTAATATTATTATAAATAATTATTATAAATAGTTTTACCTTATAAATAATTATACTTATATAATTCTTTTATGAAAGTATTTAGTTAAGTTATTTTTATAGTTTATAATTAGTAGGATTAATAGTTTATTAGTTATTATATTTTAGAATATTTTGTTTATCCTATTAATCTTAATTTTAGTTCTTAAAATCTAAAAAGTTTTTATAATAGAATATTAATATTTTAAATAGTTTTAGTAGAAAATTACCTATACATTATTATATTTACTATTAATATTGTTTAGTTTAATATTAAGTATTTTATTTTTAGAAGCTTCAGATTAAGATATTTTAACTATATAATATATTTTATAGATAATAAAGTTAAAAATATAGGTAAGATATTTAATATAGTAGATATTAGGAATTATAGTTTTAAAGTAATAGTTATATTTTTTAGTAAGGAGTTTAGAGTTAAAAGATAAAATATTATCTACTGAAACTATTTGAAAGTATAGCTATTAATTAGTTTTCTCTTAAAAATATTAAAAAAGCTAGATTATTACTTTAGTTTATTATATCTAAGTATATCTTTTAGATATATTAGTAATATTAATAATAATTTATTATAAATTCTAGTTTTTATTAATAAAATAGTAGAGAATCTTAAGGAGAGAATATTTAAAGCTAGAAGTATTTTAGATATTAATTATAAGTAAGACTTTCGTATTCTTAGGAAGTAAACTGAGAAGTGATAACTGAATTTTTAGGGTCTTAGTTGATAGCTATTTAGATAATATTAGTTAGTTTAGTAGATTATTACTAGGTTATAGAAATTAAAAAAACTATTTAAAGAAGTAATTATAAGTAATATTTAATAATAAATTAATTCCTATGATTAGGTAGATAAGAGTTTATTATAAAGTATCTATATAATTACCAGATAAAGTCTAAATTTAATTATTATAAATAATTATTATAAATACTAAAAGAGGTTACTAAAATAGACTATAGCTGAGAGAGCCTATCTGGACTAAAACTAACTAACTACCTCCAGCTATAAAACCTAAAAGAAGTAAAAACAGATAGAAAATATTAGAAAAATATCTTAAAACTATAGAATTATATTCGCAGATCTACAGTCCAAAAGCTAAACTAATCTAAATAGTAGGTTTTAGATTCTAGAGAGAAAAGAAGTTAATTCTTTCTATCTATCTATAATAAACCTAGCTATTTATATTTATAGAGCTACTTAAATTATATAAATAAACTTATTTACAAACTTAACCCTATTATAATCCTCCCCTTAAGTTTATTCTAAACTTCTATATAATAAACTTAACTAAAATAAAAAAAATCTATCTATAATATTATAACTCTCTCTAACTAGAATATAATAGTTACTAATAATCCTCCTATATATAGTAACTCTCAAGATAATATTAATTATTATAATCGTTTTCCTATTAATCCTATTTAAAACTCTATATAAAGTGAGACTATCCTTCCTAAACTTTAGAGTGAGAAAAGGAATAATTAGTAGATCCCTAAGGAGTATTTTATAAAATCTATTACTACTAATCTATATATTAATTTACAAACTAGTCTCTTAAATAATATCTAATAAATATAAAATCTATTCTAACTAAGTAACTAGAGCGTAATAGTAGTGAATATCTTATAGAGATTAATACTTTTAATAGCTAGCTAATAACTAATTATATTAATTATATTAGTTATCTAAAAGAACTATATTACTGGATCCTTATACTGTATCTCAGAGTAATATTTACAGTTTTATCAAATTTGTAAATATCCTTCCTTAATATATAATAAGATTTTAAAGTTATTTATAATTTAGGTATCCTAAACTTTAGCAGCTAGATATTAAGTAATATTAAAATCCTATTAACTTCTATTATATCCAGAAAACTTAAATATAATATACTAATTATTTTCTTTACAGATTAGATCTATAAATCTTTAATAAATATCTAAGAAGTAATTATTATAAAATCTAATATTAAGTATTTATTATAACCTTAGTAATACTATTCTATAATCACTAAATAGGAAGGTAGATTACTATAAACTATTTAGTAGGATCTAAATATTTTACTAATAGCTAACTACTATTTATAAGCAAGAAAGTAATTCCTATTTCTATATTATTAGAGATCTTTAATATACTAAAAACTTTCTCTAGAATTAAGAATCTTATTATAAATATAGGCTCAAAACTATTCCACAGCTCTGAGGCTGTATATATACCTATCTAATTACTATTCAATTAAAACTACCTAGATATTAGCTTTCAGAATCTAAAAAACATCCTCAGATACATTCATACTTCTATAGAACTCTAGTAAATTATTAACCTCTTTAATAAAATTATTATTACTATTTAGTCCCTATAGAAAATCTAAATAAAATATAAAGTTACTAAACTAATCTATAATAAGATTAACCTAATAATTCCCATTATAGTAGTATAAAAAAACTATAATATCAGTATTAAAAAGTTAATACCTCTAGTAATTATTAATATTATATCTAGCGTTACAAGTACTACTATTAATAAGTATATTTACTTATATATTCTAAGGGAACCTATTATTAATATAAAATAGGCTAACTAACCCTATTTACAGACTTATTCTAAGTAAAGCAATAAATTTAAAATTATCTAAATATCACTCCAGTTAAAAAGTTCCCTCTATATTATAAAGTAATATATATTACTTAACTTTTTTCTGTAAATTATTACTTTCTAGGTAATTTAAGCTTAAATCTCCTCTATAGCAGCTAATAAAATAGTTTACTAAAATTTAGCTATCTCTATACTAATCTACAGTAATAAATAGTTTTTACTAGTTTAATATCAGCTTTTGACTATATTCTAAAACTAAAAATACTAATCCATATAGATTTATATTAATGAAATAAGATCTTCCTCTTACTTATAGTCTATAGGAACCAGAATAGTAGTAAAGTAAATTTTAATAATATAAATTCTTCTTCTAATAACTCCTAAGAAGTAGGTAAGCAGAATTCTAAGATAATTTATAAATAATTTATTATTAGGTTATAATATTCTATATATTTATTTTCTTAGTAGCTGAAAATAGTATTATAGAGATTACTACTTCTAGAGTCTGAAAACAGCCTCTACTTACTACTAAAACAATTTCTAAATTATTAAATAATATTATTAGAATATTACTATCAGTATCTAGTAGAATACTTAGCTTCTCAGACTTTACCTATTCAGCTCCTAAGAATATCTTATAGTTATCTTATATCTTCTTCTATTAGGCTATTATATTTATCTTATTATTATCTTTATAATCTTAAAACTATTTAAAGAACCTAAGTTAATTATATACTAAGTCCTCCTTAGTTAGAATATTAAAATAAAATTCTTAACTAAGATATAGTTTCTATACTACTCTAACAGTATTATAGCCTATAAGTCACTTTAAAATTTATCTAATATTAAGAATAACTTACAACTAATTAAATATTATAAAGAAAGATACTTACTATAAATAATTATTTCTAATATATATAATATATAACTATTAAGTAATTAGATAGAAAAAATTCTAATATTATCTTAAAATAGTTAAGTCTATAAATACTATTACTATTATATAGTATAATTCTCTATTACTATTACACTATTAATTATCTTAATACTAAACTTATTCCTTATCTTAATTAATAACTAAATAAGTTTATACTTTACCTTAACTTAGTTTATATTATATAATAATAATTTAGAAATAATTCCCTCTTACCCTCTACCTATATTAATAAGTATTTTCCTTATACATTTTTTCTAATACTACTAAAATACAGAAATTATATACTTTAATATATTCCTAAAATATCTATTAGTATTTAGTAATCTATTTATCTCTATTAATAACTTCTCCAAATTCAATATAAACTAGTAAGTTATATAAAACTAGAATATAAATATCTAAAAATTTTTATAATACTGAGAAAATTAGTCTATCTACTATTTTAATAAATATACTAAAAAGCTATTCTCTTATTATCATACTTCCTACTAGTATCTATAGAAGTAACTATAAGCAGTTAGATTCTATATTAAGTTAAGAATCCAGAAGCTAGTTATTATAAACTCCCAATCTTAAATACAGAAGTTAGTTACTACTATCAGGATATTATCTATATAATTAACTATCTTAAGAAGTTTTTAGCACTTCTAGTATTCAAATTATAAGGTCTAGAGAAGTAAGCATAATAAAGTATTCTTTTATAATCTTATTAACCTATTCAAAATTATAGAAGTTATAAACAACTAATCTTAAAACTAATTTAATATTTATAGTAAATAAAAGATTTTCTCTAAGATTATATAGAAATATCAGCTTTCTTATAAAATAAATATTATAAAAAAGGAATTTATAAACCTAAATTATATTATTAAGTTAAAAAAAATAAAAATAAATATTAAATTAGTAAGATCTTAAATTTAAGCTAAATAATATATATAGAAGAAATTCTAAAATCCTTTATCTATAGTAAAACTATCTTTTTTTATAAGTATAAATCTGAAAATAAGTAAATTATTATAGATATTATTCTATATAAGAGTAAATTACTATTCCTATTAAGAATAGTAAGTAAATAGTAAGTAAATAATATTATTATTTAGATAAAAAGTATCTTATTATTATTTAGTAAATATAAAAAAGAAGCTTTCTCCTCTAAATTAATTAATATTCTTCCTCTATTAATTACTCTAAAATCCTTATGTTTACTTTCTTTCATCTATAAATATCTCTTCCACTATATTATATTTTAATTACCTTCTTCCTAAAAAAGTAATAGATACTCTATAAATATAATTCCTTAATAAGTTTTATAAAACCTACTTAATTTATAACTTAAGCTTCCCCACTCCTTCAGAAATTATTAATAATATACTATAATAAATTTTAATTAATCCTTCTAAACTTTCAGTATATATTCCTTCTCTTACTTCACTCTAAATTAATATATAATCTAACCTATTATCCTTAGACTTTAGCTAGTTTTATATTCCTCAAGATTAAGATACCTCAAAATAAATACTCTAAAATTATTTTTACCTATTAAGTTTATAATTTTAAGCCTCCCCTTAAGATATAGATAAACTTCTGGAGAATCCTTATAAAACCTCAGAACTATCAGCTTATTCAAGAATACACCTATAACATATTTACACTTTATTATTAAATATTTATTTATTCTAATATTACTTATTAATCTGAATCTTAAGTCTATAAATTACTTTAATATCCTACTACTATCTACAGCTTCTTTATTTAAGAATATAATAGATAAAATACTATCTCTTATAATTATTATAAAAAGTATATCTATATAACTTATAATAAGTAAAATAGTTTCTAAGTCTGCAATCTATATTTTAAGTATATATTATTACCTAGAGACCCTTATGCTAATTACTTTTTTTATAAAACTTAAAATACTTATTTTTTTAACTTTAATATTATCTACTAAAGATTCAGTTTTAACTACTATTATATAGATAAGATATATTATCTCAGTAGTAAATATAACAGCCTCCCTATTCCTAAGTCTAAAATCTCTTAAGATTTCGAGAAACCTATTATTAATAAAATTAATTTATTTAACTTTACTTATTAGTATAATATACTTTTCCCTTAACAGAAGAAATATTTTAATATTCCTAACACCCTCTTTACTTTCTTAGCTTATCTTTTTATATATAACTTACTTATTATATTTAGCTCTCCTATTCTTATTAAAAAATATTAATCTTTAGTTCAAAAATAATATATCTTAGTAAACTAGAGGAAGAAACTCCTTTATTTATATTATTAATTTCTTTAAGAAAAATAAAATAGTTATTATTTATTAAGTCTACAAATATATCCAGTTATTATAAATAGGAAAATAAAATAGTAAAAACTAAAAGAAAGAAAAAAGAAATAAATAAAGAGACCTTAGTAGTAAGAAAAAAGAGAATCCAGACTAAGAAAAGGAAATAATCAAATAAATATAATAACTAAAGTATAAATCTATAAATATTATCTAAAGTAAAGTTTTTTATTATTATTATTATATATATATTATTAAACTATTATATCCTAATACTAAACTTTTAAGGATAGAATTATTACTAAGATTCAGATCTTAAACTTAAAATCCTGAAGTATTTTCTCTACTATATACTTAATACTTAATAGATATTCCTTTTATTAAATTATCAATCCTGCTAAAATATTATTATTAATTTCACCCGGAACTATAAGTTCTTCCTCCTCTTCCTCTTCTTCCTCTTTATTAGTTATAAATTCTCCCTAAGCTAGAAAGATTTTTACTAATTCTTTCTCTAGATTAGATTTATAAATATCTAGATCTGAAGGTTCCTAATATCTTTAAGAAGCCTATATAAATTTCCTTAACCTATTTCCTCTATATATTACTTTAGTAATTTCCTCTCTAGATAAAGTTTTAAATCTATAGGAAGAAATATTAAATACTCTTAAATAAATTTAAAAAGAACCTATCTATCTATATTTAAACTTTCTATCTGAGGATTTATTAATTACTTACTTAATATTATAAACTAAAATTATATTATTAAGTTCCAGTTATTTATTCTATAGTATATTCCCTCTTTATTTATTAAAATCCTCTACTACTTTCTTATATTAATTAGCTATTATTACTACTATCTTCTCTCTATCCTTATCTAATTATATAAAAATATAAATTCTTATATTTATTTCTTCTTTTAGTATTCTTACTAATATTCAGTTTAGTATCCTCTATATTAGTATAAGTATTTTAATAAATATAACTATTTTATATTTATATTTTAAATAGAATAGTGTAAATTCTATTAATACTCTAATTATTATTTAGTCTATAAATAAAATAGTTAGCAGAAAGAATTAGAGATTTTTACTATTATTACTCTATAGTTATATTAAAAGTATGTAAGTAATTAATTAATATCTAATTTTAATTACTCTATTAATTTATAAATTATAGACTGAAGTGACTTTATATTTTAGGCTATATTACTTATTAAATTTAATAATATACTTCTTATTTTCTAGCTTTCTATTTACTATAAAGACTCTATAAAAGTTATAGTATATAATAACCTCTTCCTATAGAAACTTCATAATTACCTTTAAAGTAAGTTATAGAAGTTATTAAACTTCCAGCTAGCCTATAAATATATTTCTTACTTTAATAAGATACTATTTTCCTACTCTCTAAATATCTAAATAGATATAGTTAAATAGAAGTCCTTAAGGAGTAGTAAAACTATAGAGGTCTCTTATTCTATATACTCTCTATATTTAATAATCTAGGTAATATTCTACTACTTTCTATATATCTTCATATATATTAAGTTAATAATATTAATTAGCTAACCTCTTATAGATAGCTTCTTATCTTTAATAGCTACTCTTATTATATATAGTTACTATTAATTATCTCTATAGTTCTTCCCTAATAGTAATATATTAAAGAATTATATAAAATAGTATCAGTCGGGTGAATAGTAGCTTATCCCACAATTAGAATATTAAAGCTTTCTACCTGAAAGTTCTAAATTAGCTAGGGTTAATCTTAAGTAGCCTCTTTAGTATTAATAGGTAATAAGTTATTTACCTAATCTCTCTTAACTAGGTCTGCAAATAATCTAATATTACTACTGGAAGTATTAAGGTTTTATTAATTTAGCTAGTTCTATCTGTTGTAACTTCTGAGTTAAATATTTCTTTAATATATTAATTATCTCCTATAGTGTATATCCTTCCGAAAAAGCTTCTAGTTACTATATCTGTAAAGAAGATCTGTATGTTAATCTAGTTGTTAATATTATCCTCCCCTTACTTATTATCTCAGTCAGATAGTCTAGATAGTTTTTATAAAAGGTTATTAGCTATAGAGTTAATTATCCTACTAATATACTTGATCTTAAAGTTAAATATTCTAATCTAAAATATCTAATAAATTACTAATACCTCTAGTAAGTTAGAAATAGTATTATTAAGCTAAGTAATAAAAGTTTTAGTATCAGTCTTTAATAAGAAGTGTTACCTATAGAGGTAATTTCTTAAATACTTCAGTATCTTTAATATTCCTTAAAACTCTTTCTTACTAATATTATAGTTAAGTTCTGCATCTATAAATAAGCTACTTTCAAAGTAGGTAATAATTTATCTTTACTTAATAAATTATCTAAATAAAGCTTCCCCACCAGTACTACTAGTATTTGCTACTAGGTATATTTAGCTACCTATAAGGCTATAATTAATAGATATAAATATAGGAGAGCTGTAGAGCTTATTTTTAAGTTATTCTATAGTAGTAATCTATTCTTATTCTTATTAAAAGGGAATATTCTTCTTTAGTAAATTATGAAGTAATCTTACTATAGTGGAATAGTCTTGAACCTATCCTCAATAAAATACTGTAATACTGAGGAAGGATCATACTTATAATATACTACTATAGTATTTCTATTCCTTAATCTTTATAATCTTTAACTCCTTAAGCTATTTTCTATAAGTTCCATAAATATAACTAACTATTACAACTATCTATTATACCTATTAAGACTTCATAACTATAATTATATATCTTATAAGTTTAATATTCACTAAAACCTTATTAATATTCTGAATATATTCCAGAATATATCTGTAAATACCGGAATAATATAAGTTATCTTCTTTATTATAAGTTATTATTAGCCTTTTAATTATAATATTATTCAGAAAAACCTTATAGTAATAAGGAATTAAATTATAAAAGATCCTTATTATAATTCTTATTAACTATATAACTAAGTTTATACTTCCTATTAGAAAAATATAATATTAGAGAAATCTAAATAGTATAGTAAATATTATTAAGTTTCTACTTTTAGAATCTAAAAGAATTTAGTTATATCTAGAAAAGATATCTAAAAATAATAATAGCTTATATATACTAAAGTTTTCTGAAAATTCGTTAGCTTCTAGAGGAAGCTTTATATCTTAAATAGTAACTATATTAATTTTTATTACTAAATTAATTAGTTATATCTTACTATCTCTCTTCTATACTAAAAAGAATAAAGTCCCATAGGTAGTATAACTATATTTCAGTATACTATTCTAAATATATACTCTCAGGATCTTAAGAATATCCTTTATTAAGCCTTTTAGGATAGGAATTAATCTAGCTTACTATATTTTATAGGGAATTATCTTAATTATCTAAAATAATATAATAGAATTCAGTATCTTTCTATAATAATTAAAATCCCAAGTTAATACTTTCTCTTTTACTTTTAAGATCTCTATTAGAAACTTTTTCTCTAAGATATATAGATAACTAAGTTTATCCAGAATTAAGTATAATCTCTCTAGTGTTAAGTATTCTCTAGAGTAAAGATTTAAAAACTTTAGTATAATTATATCTATAAATCAGGTTATAAAATTATTAATAATATTCTTTTTTATTTCTTTCTATATTTTTAATTTTTATTCTAGATCTCCTTCTAGTATTAACCTATCTGATAGTATATTATCTATAGGCTAGATCTTTTTATCTTTTATTTTATATATAGTATTAATATCTTCTATAAGTTTACTCTAAATATTAGTTATTATTACTTCTTTTTACTATATCTCTCTCCTCTTTTTAAAAATAGTATCTACTATTTCTACTATATCTTATCTCTTATAATAGGATTTCTTCTATCTCTTAAAATCTCTTATATATACTTATTATTTATATTTTACGGGTCTGTAAAGACTATAAGGATATTATTTTTTACAGAATAAACACTCTAGACTATAATTTCCTAGAATATAATAATACTGTAAATCTCTTCTATCTTTAGTTTAATTACCTTTCAGATCCAAATTTCTAAAATTACCTTAAATTCTTTATTAGTCTTATTTATTATTATAATTACTTCTTTATTATTACCTAATAATTCTTTAATATCTTTCAGTATATTAAACTTTAGTAGTAGAGGTAGCTTCTAAAAGTTAAGATCTATCTTATTTACTATCTTACGTTAGCTTTCTTCTTCTATATTTTATTTACTAGCTGTTAATTTACAGGTCTTAATAGTAGCTTCTAGTTTCCCTCCCCTACAGAAGGAGAAAGAAAGCATATATACTGAATATAGTTAAAATTTAAAGAGTCTAGTATAATATCCTGAAATTTAGCAGTTAAGTTATATATATAAAATAACAATAGAATATTCAGTTAAACACTTCCAGACTAAATCTAGCTAACTATCTAGTTTAGAGTATACTAAAATATTATATATATCTTAATAATAAATAGTATACCTAAAACTAAATTCTTTATAATAGTTCCTGATAACGTAATAAAGAACTTTATATTAGGAATATAATAACCTCTAATATAGATATTCTCTATTATGACTTCTTAGAAGTCTATAGTATATTTAATATCTATAATACCTTATAGTCCCAAATATATAAATATAATATATCTAAATAGATTAACTTTCTAAATATAATCTTTAGAGATAATATTAATTACTAATTTAATATTAATAATTCCTTAAATTTTCAGATTCTATGGATCTACAAATTAAATATTAACATAGAAGTAAGTTATTATAAAATTATAAACTATAGTGAAGCTTATAACTATACTCTCTATAGCTTTAACTGACTCTATTATAACGCCCACAACTTTAATATTTATATTATAAACTTAGGTAACTAATACTAATTAAGTCTGTAAATTAGATAATAAAACTATTAGTATATTTTTCTTATTATTAAACTGTAGTTTCGTTAGTTTAGTAATATACTAATAGTTCTATTAATTAATCTAAACTTCAATTATACTCTCTTTATTACTAACTTTATTAAATATATCTGTAAATTCCTCTTCAGCTAAAATAAAAACCTCTTTTATCTACTAACTTTCTTAGTAATTTTTTATAACTAACTGGATATATTTATAGTTAACTTAAATATATACTAGCTAGGTTTTTTAAAGTAGATCTTTAGAAACTTAAACTTACTTTTCTATTTTTGTAAAATAAATATAATAAGTAAAAGCTTAAGTATTAATATCTATTAGTAGTATAATAAAAGTTAGTTACTTAAATATTTATTTAGTAGAGAATATTTCCTGAGGAACCTCCCCTACAGTTAGTATTAACTTATTATCTTAATCTAGTTTAATAACCTTTAACTCTAGCTGAGAAAAGCTAGCTTAATGTTCTTTATTAGTTAGACCTATAAATAATTTCTATTAAGGCTTACGATAGTAATAAGATACAAATCTTATAGAGGTTAGCTTTAATCTATCTATAGTTATAATATCTTTAGTTACTACTTTAGATTTATCCTCAAATATAGTAATATAAATAGGATTAGAAATCATAATATTAAATATAATATAAACCTCTTCTACTTATTTCTTTTACTAATATTTAGTAAACTGCTTATTAGCTTTTGTAATTAAAGCTTACTATCTTATATAGTTCTAAATAAGCTCTATAAATTTAGAGAATAATTATGGTCTAATTTTATTAGCTTCTTTAGCTTCCTTTAGGAAAACCTAAAATCTCTAAGTAATATAGAATAAAATTATCTTTCTATCTAGCTAGTCCTTCTAATATTCTTTATTAATAATACTATCTTATACTAATATTACTTTATCACCCCAGTAACTAACATAATAAATACCTTTTCTATAGAAGTAAATACTATAAGTCTAATAAGCTATTATAATTTTATAGGTTATTATATAATATTCTAACTATTTATACTACTAGTAGTTTATATTATCTATAGGTTAGTACTGAAGATAAGAGTGGTTAAAAAGTAGTATCTAACTGCTATAAACTCTATTTATTCTATATTAAGATCTTCTGAAGTTACCACCTCCGTAAGCCTATAAATTAGTTATATAAGAAGAATAGGTAAAGTTTAGTTTAATTAATATAGTGTAAATCTCCATATATACTAACACCTTATTCCGCCGCCTGATAATACTATAGATCACCAATATCCAATTATTTACAGAGAGGCTGGCGCTATTAACCTGAAGTCCTTTAAAGATATCTAATAACTCCTCTGCTCCTATAGTAATACCTTCTTTAACTATCTTTACTTTCTTAGGTATCTAAACTACCTTAGACCTTATTAAAATTATCTTTAACGAACTTAGAGAGAGAACCTTAAAAGCTAATATTTTCAGCTAGCTTATAAGTTATTTTATTAAGGTTTAATCTTTTCCCTACTACGTAAGTATAACTTTAAAAATATTCCAATCTATATTAATAAACTTATAGAATTTATAGTGAAGGTTTTAAGCTATTTCCCTTAATACTCTAGGAGGTACTCTATATATAATAATATATATCAGCTCCTAATTAGGTAGCTTAGAGTCTCCTCAGGTAGTAATATAAATCTGGAAGTTATTAATTATAATCAGTAGAAATATAATTCCTACCAGATTATCTTCCTTTAGTAAGTCTCTAATTATAAGAACTTTTAGCTTCTTATTAGGATTTCAATTAACTATTAAGTCTGTAAGCTTATATATAGTTAAAAATATTTCTTTAGCTTCTATCTAGGTAGTTTTACTTATTAGGATTAATACTACAGCCTTCTTAAAGTATAAAGTATAATATATATAAACTTCCTTAACTATATTAACTTTAAGCTTATAGGATAGACTTACTAGTAATTTAAACTTATCTAGGAAATTAGAAATATTATTACTAACAAACTTAGAAGCTCCTTCAGACTAAGGAGATATAGTAGCTATAGTAAGCTAAATTTGGAGTATTTTCACCAGTATTAAGTAGTCAGCTACATTCAGAATATAGTTTATCAGTAGAGTTATAAAGATATTTACAGATATATTATCTTTTCCTAATAAAACCTCAGCTTAAGATTCTGAAGATAGATTCCCAGTTAGATTATTATATTAAGAATAAACTGAAAGAGTATCACCTAAATCTTCCAAGATATTCAGAGCTTAAGGTTAAATATTTTTAAATACTAAGCTTAAGAATACAGTAGTAGCTAGTATTATAAAAAAGACTTTAGCATTAAATTCAGTATAACTATTATCTTTATCTTAAACTATCTTACGTAAGTTATATTATATTACAAAATTATTATAGTAAATAATAATAATAATATTCTAATTACTCATTATTAATAAGAGTAGTAAATGAAACTATCTATATAAGGTCTTTTACTATCCTTTTATCTTTATTACATAATATTTTAATTTAATTCTATATAAAACTACTAATTAATCTTCCTAAAGATCTTAATAGATTAGTAATTTATAGTAATTCTAATATTATCTATCTTCTCCTTCTTTAGAGGTATCTAAAAGTCTAAATATAATTATCCTTATATATTATCTTCTCTAAAAAGGAGGTATTTAAGTTATAGTGGTCTTCCTTTTACCTAGCTATCTTCTCTATATTAGAGGTATTTAAATAGTATATTTATTTATCCCTTTACTAGTTTTTAGATAAATAGGTTAATCCTACTATATTTATTAGCTTAACAGAACCACGTTCTTAATTGTTCTGTAATTATCATTATAATTATTATTTTCTATTATATCTAGTAAAGTAATTCCTAGTCTGCCTGTAGGCTAGATTTATAAATACCCTACTAATAATAATCTTATAATATAAAATTATAAGAATTTATTTAGTGAGACTATATAAGTACTAATTCCTAAATACTTTCTAGGTCTCTAGAGTATCTACTAGTTTTAAGAATATAAATATAGTTATCACTTAATCTTCTTATTTCTAATATAAATTTATAAATAACTTTCTTTAGTAATCTTTCTAGTCTTTATACTTATTTATATATTTTTTCTTAATAGTAAGATAATATATTATATTTTTATTATATTGATTTAATATTTATTTATTAAGATAGTATAGAAATATCTCTCTATTCTAGCTTTAAAAACCAAAAATAGAATAATCTACCTCTAGATATTATTAAAATAAATTATAACTGAGAGGGTCTATCTAGACTAAAACTAACTAACTACCTCTAGCTATAAAACCTGAGAGAAGTAAAAATAAATAGAAAATATTAAGAAAATATTTTAAAATTATAGAATTATATTTACAGATCTATAGTCTAAAAGCTAAGCTGATCTGAATAGTAAGTCTTAGATTCTAGAGAGAAGAGAAGTTAATTCTTTCTATCTATCTGTAATAAATCTGGCTATTTATACTTATGAGGCTACTTATATTATGTAAATAGGTTTGTTTACAGGCTTAACCCTATTATATTACTTATAATTATTTTACTAATAAGTAAATTATCTAACTAGGTTTAATTATATAGCTTTATAATATAAATTTTAGAATATTTTAATATAGTATTTATATTACTTAATTTAATATAAGGATAGACTAGTGTTTTATAGTATTACTTATATAATATTACTAGTTACTTAGTAGTATAAGAGAATATATAATTAAACTTATTTTAAATTAGTATTTTAATATTAAATTAGAATGCTTCTGCTTAATTAAGATATTCCTTAAGGGATTCCTTATTTTATAGTAGATATTAACTATTTATAATTTAAGATTTATATTATTAGAGAGTTTACTAAAGAATATTAAACTAACTGAGGAGGTTTACTATAAAAATAATAAAATTATAGTAAATATAAAGATTAATAGTATATAGAGAATCTAAACTATCCTCTAAGTTAATACTAAATAGAAGTTATAATATTTTAGAAATAGTAGAGATAGTTTTCTAATATTCTATTAGAATTATAAAATAGTAACTACTATAATATTTATATTAATTAACTTAAATATAAAATATAAGGTATAAATTAGATTTTAAAGTATTATAAAGTTATATTTAATAATTATTTATAGTTAGATATTTTACTATAAGTTTTATATTTATTAAATTATAATTTCTATACAAAAAATTTATTTTAATAATTATTAAATTTATTTTTATACTTGTATTTATTATTATTATTAAATTAGTATTATACCTCTAGAAATTGTATTATTACTTTTAGTAGAAGTTAGAGATATATTGATATTTAGATATATAAATATCTATTTATCTAGTTAGACTACTCCCTCTAGCTCTAAACTTCCTCCTTTCAGATAAAAGTTAAATATAAACTAAACTAAGTTTACTATAAAAGTAGTCATATAGATAAATTTAGAATATCTATTAAAACTACTAGATAAACTCAAAATAGCTTATAAGAAGCTAGTAATTATTATATTACTTAAGAAGAAAAAATAATAGTATTTAGGAGGTAAGAATATTTAGTTATTATTATATTAACTTTATCTAATAAGTTAGTTTATACTTTATGTGAGATTAGGAAACTTTAAAAAATAACTAACTTTCTTATTTTAAAAGTATTATTTAGGTAGCTTATATGTAAGATTATATAGTTTCTACTAAATTATACTTCAAAGGAGTTTAAAATCTAATCTACTATATTTTATATATTATAAGAAGTTACTAAAGATTATTTTACTATATTATTTCTAACTAAATATATTTTTAAGGAAATAAAATATTTACTAATTTATCTAGATATAAATCTCTATATAATTTATATAAAATAAGTTACTTTACTAAAGAAGAATTTTAATTTATTAAAAGAATTATTAAAGAGTATTTAAAGTTTTTAGTTTAATTCAAAATTAAGATTTCTACTAATTCTTATAATTAATTATTATAAAATAATTTTTTTTAACTTATTTTCTTTATTTTATCTTCTTTATAAGCTTCTTAATATGAAGAGCTGAATTTAGGCTTATTTAACTAGAAGGTAGTGTAAAATACTGTTTATTTAGAACTAAAGAGTAAAAGAGAAATTTTTACGGGTGTATAGAAAAGTCTGTATATATAATACCATATGGGGCCTACTGGGGCCCCACCCAGGCGAGAGGGTTAGCTTTGGATACCTAGGTATAGCCCTAGCTAGACATCCAGATATAGTCTGTAATATTACCTCCCTCCTCCCCAGCTGCCGCCCAGTTGGAGGCTGTAGGCTGAGTCTCTATTATTATCTATAATTAGCCTATATATTACCTTATACCGCTCTAAAGCTACTATATCTATAATAATATTAATAAGCTTCTATATAGGATTTATATATTCTTTCTATTTAATAAGAACTTCTTATTAGTATCCTCTCCCTACTTAGTATATCCTTATAGTAAGAATATTTTTAACTAACTATTTAACTTCCCTATTATTATCTACTAGTAGTAGTAATTAGCTATTAACTATAACCTATCTAAGTAGCAGATTAATAGTAGCTCTCTAGAGTAAATCTATATAAAACTATAAATAAATAGACTCTAGAATATCTAGCTTTATAATATATAGCGAGAGAATTTTCATTATTATATATTTATAGTATAGTTAGATTAGTTTTTAGTTTAATTTTAGTAACTTATAGTTAGATATATTTAATTATATTTTATTACTAACTTAATATTAATTTGTAGGAAACTAGATCTTATTTACCTAAGCTTCTAACTTCTACTGAGTGGTAGTTATCTTTATATAAATATATATTATTACTAATTATATTCTCTTAACTAGTTAGTAAACTATAGTCTTACTATTATTAAGTAGTTTTGTATACTCCTTAGTAACTAGGATAAGGTTAATATAATATTTATAATCTATAAAGAAAGATATAGTCTCTATTATATTATACTGCTAATTATAGAAAGTTAACTATATAATAAGTAGTAGATTACTTTAGTTATCCTGAGACTAGTAGGTAAATACCCTTAAAACTACTTAGATCTCCTGGTTATACTATTTTATTATTCCGTCAGTCTGCAGATAGTAACTAATACTTAATAAATATATAATATCTATTAACTTATAGAATTCCTTCTAGAAGTAACTTACCTAATTAGACTTTCTATTACTTATAATAAAGTATAGTATTCTATAGAATCTATAGTAGTAACTAAGGAACCACTAAATATATATTTCTATCTCTATTATATCTATTTCCTCTAATAGAGAGATCTTACCTAGTTAATTAATAATAACCTAGAGGTAATAACTACCTTATCCTTTTATAGGAGGTAAGTTAGTAATAAAATCTATTAATAGATTAGAGTGTAACTAGTTAAGTATCAGTAGAAACTTTAGGAATTCCTTCTTAACTTATCTCTAGATATAAAGACCTCTATATATATTATAATTATATATAAATTAGCAGATACTCTATAACTATCTAGATTAATAAAACTATTAACTTATAATCTTTAGTATATTATTATATCCTAAGTAGCTTATAGAAGAGAAGTTATATAACTTCTATATTAGTTTAATTCTAAGTTTATTAAGGAGGCTATTACTCTCTTTACTATTTAGTATCTAAAGTCTCTCCCTAAAAGTAAGCTATCTTAGTATATTAATAGTATACTTAGTAATCTAGATCTTAATATAGAGATTAGGGGGAAAATTATATTTCCCCTACTAAACTACTATAAAGATCTATTAGTATAAAAAGTTTCTCTTAGTAGTATAATTTTATATCTCTTATAAATTTAGGTTTCCTTTGAAAATCTGGATATTAATAATATTTATATACTCTATCTGGAGCTTTATAGGGATAGTAATATTTAGAATAATCTATATTATCTATCCCTATTATTTCTTATTATCCTACCTTTTAGGGGTATTCTATTCCCTCTAGGAGAGAATATTAGAAGCTACTACCTAGGTATTATAATAAGGTTAGGCCTGTAAATAAGCTTATTTACGTAACATAAGTAGCCTCATAAGTATAAATAGCCAGGTTCATCACAGATAGATAGAAAGAATATAATTTCTCTTCTCTCCAGAATCTAAAACCTACTATTCAGATTAGCTTAGCTTTTAGATTATAGATCTTTAAATATAATTCTACAGTTTTAAAATATTTTTCTAATATTTTTTATTTATTTTTACTTCTCTCAGGTTTTATAGCTAGGAGTAGTTAGTTAGTTTTAATCTAGATAAGCTCTCTCAGCTATAGCCTATTTTAATAGTATCTAGAGGTAAATTATTCTACTCTCAGTCTTTAAAGCTGGAATAGAGAGATATTTCTATACTATCTTAATAAATAAATATTAATATAATATAATAAAAATATAATATATTATCCTACTATTAA
>MASP02000915.1:81828-94178 GCA_001693025.2 Colletotrichum lindemuthianum | reverse complement strand
ATATTTATTATTATTATATTAGAGATCTTATTAGAGATAATAAGATAAATCTCTATTATATTAATATAAATAATAATGTTACTGATTTTTTGATGAAGCCTTTAGGCTGAGTTAAATTTAATAATATTATTGAGAGGATTTTACAGAATAATTTTAAGAATAATATTCTGCCCTCGTATAAAGAAAATAATACTAATTATCTATTCTCTGAAGAATAATCTTTTCCTTTTTACCTATATAAGGTTTTAGGTTTTTCAGATTTTTCTTTCTTTCTTCTTAAAGTCTTTTCCTTTATACTTTTTATGGTTTTAGGTTTTTCAGACTCTTTACTTTTCTCTATTTTTCCTATATAGGTTTTAGAGTTTTTACTTTTTTTACTGCCTTTTAAGCTATAAAAGATATTTATCTTATATACCTTATAGGGGGATATTAGAGTTATAGTATTTTGCTGTTACTCTTTTTATTCTAAATATCCTATATTAGGTAAATAAGGGTTAAGTATTCTACTTTACTCTCATAACTTTATATTTTCTATTTATTCTAGTAAATTAATTTTTAGAGTTTAATTTATATAACCTATATAAATTATACTCTAAATTGGTTGAACTTTAATATCAGAAATTTAATAAATGGATCATATAGTGGCCCGTGCGTTGACGGCTTCCGTTTAATCCGTTATATGTGAGTTTAACGTTCTGAAAACAAACTCTATTTTGATAGATATACCCGGAAGCTTCCCACCTTCAGTAGAATCAGAACTTCCTATCTTTATCACTATTTCTACTAATATCAGTACTGTTTTCAGATATTATTCTGAATTCCCTATTCTTCAGTAATTTATTAAGTGTTAATTTCCCTTAACCTATTTACTAGTCTTCTATACTAGTTCAATAGATTTAACTTAAAGTAAAGCTACTAATCTCTTAATCTATTTAAATATTTTTAATAATAACTTCTTACTTAACTTAAAGTAAGGTAATATCCCTTTAATAATTATACTAATATATCTTAATTCTGGTAGTTAGATACCTACTTATATTTAAGATTAACTTATAGAAGAAGTTTTAAATATATCTTATATAAGTATATTTATTAAGTACCTCTATTATAAAACTTACTAGATTTCTATAGTAAAGGAATTTATAGTATCCTAAGTTTCTCTAAATTTCTTTATATTTCTCTTTTTCTTCTTTATATTTTTCTACCTTCTCTCTCTCTTTTCTTACTTAATTAGTAGATAGTCTTCCTCTCTAAAATCAAATTTTACTTATATAATATTAGTAAATAGAAATAAAAAATAGTAAAAATAGAATTTTTATTTTCTTTTATCTTTTCTTTCTTAATTTATATCTCTTGATAATTTCCCTATAGTTAGAGAATAATAAGTAAAATATCTAAGTTAGTAAAACTTCTTAGAAGATGTTTTGAAAACCTCAGTATAATAAATAATATAATCCTTTCAGAGATATAGATACTAATAAAACTAAACCTTCTTCTTAATAGTAAGATCTTTAGTAAATAAAAAACTTTTAATTCTATTATAAAGTATAATTTTAACTAGATTAATAACTAAATAGTATAGATTATAGTAATATATATATATAATTACCTTTTGAGTAGAAACCTTCTAAAAAAATTTAAAGATAATTTTAAGAAATAGCTAGAGAAAGTATAGGCTACTATAGATAAATAAGTTCCCCAGTATTTATAGAATACTCTTTTTATCTATAATATTAAAGTTAATATAAAAGGTAAGTGGATCTACTAGGTTTTTATAAACCTAATAAGGTAAAATAAGTTTCTTCTATAAATTTAGAAAGAAATTTAAGAAATAGTTATAAAATTATAGAATTTTAAGATATTTATTAATAACTAACTAGGTTTTCTTTATAATATTATTTTAACTTAGTAGATATATTCTACTATTTAGAAGTAATAATATAAAATAACTTTTTAAGATTAATTAGTTATATTGAAAGTCTCTAACTATTTAAATTATATTACCTCTCGGGATCCTATTTAGGTAGTTATATCCGACAATCAGCTCTTACCTTATAAACCCTATAGATAAGCTGAAGCTAAGGAACTATTTGAATAGAGGAAACCTCAGATAGTAAGTATAGTTAGTTAATATAATAACTAATAAATAAGGAAAGTATATTTATTATAAAGAGAAGGAAAATATAAGCTTATATCTATTATAGTTATTTCTTTTTAAGGAATTATACTTAGTTATTATATAATACTAGCTGCTAGCTAGTTATATCTATTACTAGCTGTAAATAGTTACCAGCTATTTATAGCTATTAGCAGGTATTGCCAGCTGGTAGTAGTTGCTACACTTAGTTTCACAACCAGAAGGTACGCTATAACCACTGGTCGCGGTTACCTGTCGCAGGATTCAAACCTACTACATTTGCTAAAACGGTAAATACTAGCCAGATGTTAAACCACTACGTCAAATAGGTAACCTATTAAGATTTTATGAAACTTAATATTTATTTAGCTATCTTAAGAAATTAATTTTAAGAAATATCCTAATAAGTAGAGAGATTTATAGTTAATCTACTATTATTAGTAATAGATATAACTCTTTAGTAATAAGGATAACTTAAATAATAAGACTTTTAAGATTAATAAGATTAATAATCTTCTTATAATTAGAACTAATAGTATAAACCTTCTACTTCACTTTCTATAACTTCTTTACTATATATTAACTTTATAAATAATTATTAAGAGACTCAACCTCTCTCTATTAATATACTAATAGCTAAAAATATAAATAATTTTATAAAAATATATAATTCTAAGATGAAGTATAGAGAAGCTTTCTATAATATCTTTAAATTAAAAATCTATATTTTTAGAAACTATTATCTGAAGTTAGATATATCTAACTATATATAGACTGAAGTTATTTTAATTATACTGAAAACTTAAACTTTTAAATACTATTCTAACTACTTTAGTAATTTCCTTAATTCTATAATATCTTATAATAGAGCTTACTATATTAAGAATTACTTCAAAAGTAATAAAGATTAATAGATTTACTTTACTTATTAGTATAATATAATATTTAGAAGTATTATTACTAATAACTAAGATAAAATAAGAAAGCAAATATTTAAGATTCTTTTTACTAAATTAATATATATTTAGAGAATCTTCCTTCTTAAATAATATACTAATTTTAGTTTCTGAAATCACTTCTTAAGTATATACTGAGGAGTATTAGAATACTAGTTGGCTTTCTTTAGCTTTATAGTAATATATTAGGAAGTCTATAATTAGTTATAATCTACTATAGATATTACTTTAAGTTTCCCTTCTATAATATTTTAATATATACTTAAAGATATTAATAATTCTAAGGGATCCTTATTAATTAGTATAAATTAATATTAAACTAACTAAATATATAATTTACCTTAGAGCTTTTACTAAAAATATAAATATAGTAATTAAGAATATTTCTAAACTTTATATAGAGGAGGATATTACTTAACTTTAACTACTTTATATAGTTAATTTAATAAAAAGTATTATATATATAGTAAATCTAGTTACTAGTTAATAAGATACTTTTTTAAGTAGAAAAGAAACTTCTATAAGTAATATAAGTTTAACTTTTATATAATAGATATATTAATATCTATTTATTATTATTTCTTTATATAATATAAAGAAGTAGACAGTTTAAATAATAACTTTACAGATACCTATAAAATTATTATTAAAAGTAATATAATAGTATATTATCTTTAAGATTATTAGCTTAAGAATTAACCTGAGATATTAAGTTTTTTAAGTAACTTTTTAATTAACTTTATAATCTTTTATTTTAAAGAATAATCTACACTTCTAGATAGTTAAAATATTATAAGGATCTTCTAGAATTAAGTAGTAATTTATATTCTAATAAAAGAAGATTTTATAACTAAAGAGATTATTATTTTAATATTTATATTTATCTTTAAAGACTATTATTTAGATATAGGTTTCTAAGGAATTCTATCTAACTTAAGTATTACTAGCTATTTTATAGTTAGTTACTTCTAGTTTAATATTCTGAAATAAACTATCTTTTCCTCTATTTTCTTAAAGACTTCTAGAGGAAAGTTAATCTCTATTTATTTTAGAGAAGGTAAATTTATAAAAATAATAAGTGTAATTAATATACCTATACTACTTAGTATAATAATATTCTATATAGTTTCTTATAAAATCCTATTTCTATTATATCTTACTAATATAAATTACTTTAGTATTACTTTTAATAATATTTATAACTAGTTGTATTAAAATAAGAAAGTTATTCTAATTATATATAAATAGAAATATCTATAAATATTATTAGATAAAGAGAGGATACTTACTTCCTTATATTTAATAGAAATTAAAATCTAGAGACTTTATTATTACTTTAGATATCTATTTATTATATATCTTTAAGAAGCTCTCTATAAAGCTAAATATTTAGTTAATTAAGAAGTGTTTATAGTTTTCAAAAAATATTACTATTAATATAAAATATATAATATTACTTCCTCTTAATTTAGATTTACCCTCTATAATAATATTAACTTTAACTTTAGAGTTATTATTAATATTCTTTACCTTAGGGGTAACTACTTTATCCTCTATATTATTAATATAACTATAACTTTTAATAATACTTAATTTCTATTTGATATTTTAGTAAGATTAAGATAGAAAATCTTGAAAATATACTAAATTCATATTTACCTAAATCTACCTGATTTTATCTCTACTAATACTAAAATAAACTTCTAATCTAAAGATTTTTATTTAGAAGCTAAAATAATAAACTTAACTATTAGGATTATATTTATTAAGGTTTATAATAATATTAGTAAGGTAGAATATTACTATATTCTCCTCTATTATATATATAAGATTTACTACCAAGAATATCTATTATTATTACAAAAATATTACTTTTAGGCTACTTATAAGTTAATAAATAATACTGCTAGTTTAAATAATCTTATATCTATATTCTTTATTTTTAAAGTTTACTTCTAACTTACTAAAGACTCTACTTTATTTCTGAAGATAGTTTTATAAATATAGATAGTTTAAAAAGTAACTATAGCTATCTACTATAAATATATAAAAAGAATTATTAATATCACTGTAGCTATTTATAATAATCCTAATATATTATAAGTTATAAGCTTCCTACTATAGTTTCTTATATATATATAGTAAGAAAAGAAAGATTAGTAAAGGTTCTTTTATCTACTTACTATTCATAGTAAGATATATATTATTACCTTTCCTTATAATTTTTAAGAGTTTTACTTAACTGCTATAAAAGTATATTATAAAAGTAATAATATTTCCTCTTAATTATATATCTTAGTAGAAATATAAGAATGATTTTATTATAAGTATAATGATAGTAATATTAATAACGCTAGAAATTCCTCTGAAGAAGTTTTATTTACTTTAATCTTATTCTTTATTATTCTTAAATCTCTAAATACTCTAGAGATATTAGAAGATAATCATATCCTCCCTCTTTATATTAAAAATAATATATTACTATTCTCTAATAAGAGTAAATATACTAAATATTAGAGAAATATAAGGTTATTTCTTAAACTTTTAAAAATTATATTTAATTAGGAAAACCTCTTTTAATAAGAAGGTAACTAGAAAGACTAATTTATTATTTTCTTTATAGTTAAGAAAGAAGCTAATTTAACTTTCTCTAAATTCCTCTACTAAAAAGAAATTATTACTATTTCTAGCTTTTCTTTTAAAACGTTAATTAAAAAAGAAAGTGGAAAATATTATTAATAAATATATAGTTAAGATTATTTGGTATAATTTTATCCTCTATGAAAATTATATTATCTTTAAATCTCAGATTATTAGTAAAATTAAACATAAAGATAGTAATTAAATATATAAGAAATTAAAACTTATAATGTAAGGTTTTAGAGATAATAGGAAGCTTATAATTCTTACTTAGTCTTCTATAGTTTAGAGAAATAGCTAAAGATTAATTATAGTTATTAATTCTATATTAATAAAAGAAGAAAGTTTCTTTTTCTAGCTAAAAGATATTATTTAAAGTTATATTTAGGCTAAAACCAAACTTATAAAGTATATTATAGTTAAGTTACCTACTTACTTTAAAGACTAATATTCTCTAGAATTTATAATAATCATTATTAAACTACTTTATAATTCAGCTGAGGCTAATATCTATTAATAGGTAATATATTAAAAATATTATAAAGAATAGTTATATATAGGGATTACAATCATAGTTTTTACCTCCTTATATCTTAATTTAATAATAAGATATTTAGCGTAATTAGTATATAAACTAATAATATTTTCAGTTTTTCTAATACTATTTTTATTTAATAAGAGGAAAAGAAACTAGTGAAAGTTTTCCTTATAGTGAAGTTTAAGATCTTTCTTATAAAGTTAATATTCTTAGTATTTAATAGTAGTATACTTTCCCTCTAAAGTAAAAACTTCCTTCTAAAGTAAACAGACTAAGGCTATAAGCTTACTATTATTAATATTCTTATAAACTTTAAGATACTTAAGAAAAGCTATATTAAATAATATATATAAAGTATATATTACTTTAATTTACTAGTCTAAGATATTCTTTAATTTATTATATATAGTATAATAATAATAACCTTCCAGTAATAATATTACTATTTTTAATAAGTATATTAAATAGTAAATAGAATATTTAGATTAAAGTTTAGATTTTATCTTTCCTAATCTTTCTAAAGTATATCTTTACATTCTTATAAATAGCTTCTTTACTAATAATATTAATCTATTATCATAACTGAGATTTATAATAATTCTAAGCTAAAAGATAGCTACTAGTAAAGATAAGTTTATAATCTAAGGTAATCTGATTTATTACTTTTTTACTAAAAGTAAAAAAGTAACTAGAAGTATATTTACCTTAGAGATTTATATTATAGTTACTAATATAAACTTTATATATATTATTACTATATATTTATAGAAAACTAAAGCTTATTATAATCTTCCTTCTATTTCTATAATTATTTATACTAACTTATATTTATTATATAAATATCTTATAAAGCTTAGTATTATAAAAAAGAAGACATTTATAATTAATATTATAGCTTTAAGGTAATTATATTAATATTAAGAACTCTATAAAATATAGTAAATTGATAGTGAGAATAATCTTACTAATACTTTCACTTAAGGATCTCTAAACTATATTCTAGAGAGATTTATTAATATAAATAATATAATAATTTATATTGAAAGATAGATTACTTATTTAGAAACAAAGGAAGAAATTCAGAAGATTATTTAATTAAAAGATATAAATTATTTAATTAACTTTATTTTATATATAGAAATATAATATACTATAATTAAAAGGTAAAAAGAAAGCTTACTAATATTAGTAATATAATAGCTATAGGGTTATTAGAATTCTATAATATATTAACTATATAATATAATTTAGTAGCAGAAACTACCACTACTATCGATAACTAACTACTAGTTATTACTAGCTGCTAGGTAATTAGTAACTAATTACCTAGAGTATCTAGATCTAGCCTATATATAACTTATAAGCTACACACTATAAATATTAATATCTTCAACCCTATTAGTATACTATACGTAATAATACGTACGATATACCTTCCCCTAGTGAAACTAATAATAATCTTTTATTATAATTTAGTATTAATATCTAGATATATTATAGTAATAATCTTACTAAGTGTTTCCCCAATATACCTTCAGTATATCCTCAGTATATCCTTAGTAATATTCTTAAAGTGGTAAAGTCTTACTGTATATTTCCTTAACTATATTTTATATAGGTTTTATTATTAGGGGTATAATTATCCACGATAATAGGTAATTCTATTACCGTTTAAACTAGTTATAAGCTAGTATTAGTATAAATACTATTACTAGGTAAATTTTACAGTTAGAACTATATATAGGGTAAAGAGCTTAAGTACTACTATAGATATAAAGTAAAAGTAACTAAATAGATCTTATTATAATAGTAGGTAGCTATAATATTTAGTTACTTTTACTCTATACCTATAGTGGTACCTAAGCTTTTCACCCTATATATAGTTCTAACTATAACATTTACCTAGTAATAGCATTCATACTAATACTAGCTTATAATTAGTTTAAATAGTAATATAATTACCTATTATCGTAGATAATTATACTTCCAGTTATAATATTCAACCTTATAGTGGAGGAAGATCTTATAGTAATAATCTATATAGTAAGAGCTTTAGTGAAGCTAAAGCTTAATATATATAGCTGAAAGTAACTACTAAAGTTATAAGGTTAAGAACTTTTATAAACTTCTTAGAGATAGTATAAAATAAAAAGCTTATAAAAACTAAATATTCTATAATCTATTACTCTTCTATATTTATATCTTTATAATAAAACTAGAATTTCCCTTATATTTATATAGCTATCTGTAATTCAGATAATATAATAGTAGATTCTAAATATTCCTTTATAATCCCTATAATAGGGAATATTAATATCTCCTAAAAAGCCTAAGTAATATTATAAATACTAATATTAATAAGTAGACTCTAGATATTCAGAAGAAAATTATCTAGTTATCCTATAATCTATTATATTAAGCTAATAATTTCAGAGACTAAGTATTTATTAGATAGTACTCTAATATTAATATACTATATTAGTTACTAAATACTTTAGAATATTATAATATTATAATTACTAGAGTTTTAGATACTATATAGCTATATTAAAAGTATCTATATCTATATTAATATTATTTATATATTAATATATTTAATCTATTTAATATATTAAGATAATTTTCTAATAAAAGTAAGCTAAGTTCTACTATACTTATATAAAGATTATAAGTTAACTTATATTAGTAGTAGAGAACTTTTATATTAATAGTGGAAAACTTTTATATTAGGAATATAAAGTTTTATCTTAGAGGTAAGTAGAATATAGTAAGGATATTAAGGTTATGGATATAGAGCTTATAATAAGTATTTAAATAGAATAGCTATAGTTAGTAGTAATTAAATCTCTCAAGATATTTAAATTATATATAGATAGTGTGAGAGTGTAAGGGTGTGAGGGCGTAAGGTTAATATAGAAGGAGTTATTAGTTATTTATTATTGAAAAGATTAATATAGAGTAGGTATACTAGCTGTAGCTATAAGGGGTTAAGATTCAGATTAACTTAAAGCTAGCTGTAGTAGTTAGCGGGAGAGTGGAAGGACTGAAGTTATATTTCAGAGGGTAATATATCTACTAATAGTTATAATAGAAAGTAAGCTATCAGCCTCTCCTAAGTAACTATAATATAGCCTAGCTTACTATATAAATTATATATTAGCTAGCTTTTAAGGTAAGATTTCTTAACTAAGAAACCTTCTAAAATATTAATTATCCTACAGCTTACTAAGCTTTTCGTAATAACGCTTCTAATACTACTAAAATCTTTCTCTTAATAATTATATAGAATCTCCTAAAATACTTAGCTCCTGTTACGGGCCAGCTCCGTACGGAATACCCTACTTAAGTGCAGCCAGACAACAAGTGGTAACTTGTTGTTACGTACCTTTTGCGTTGGCTCAATTGGTAGTACTGTTCGTATGCGCGCGCACATGCGCATACGGGTACTGAAGGCAGAGACGTTATTGGCTGCAACGCTACGCCCCCCGGTCGGGGGCCAGCCCTTCACAGCTCCTAAAGCTACTATTCTAAGTATTCAGTTATTAAACTTCTAATATTATAAGTACTTCTTTATTCTAGCCTTTAGGTAGTAGAAGAAAGCAAATATATAAAACTTTAGAGTTTATATAGAGGTATCTAGAGCCCTATAAATTACTTACTATTAAGCATAAAACTTCAGTAGGAACTAACTTTTATACTGAAGTATATAAAGTATATTATAGAGATATAACTTTTATAAGGTAGAATTACTTAACAAGTAGTAGGTAAATATTATAAAGTTACTATAATAGCTTCAGTAAAAGAATATAATAGTAGTTATACTAGAAGATCTAAAGGATATATAATAATTTTATTGTAACCTACTGGATCTTCTGGGCTTTAGAAGCTTATAGCTATAATATATAGCTATCTAATATTACTATTAGCTAATTCTCGATTTTATATAGTATAGTATCCTTTTAAAGTAAGCTATATAGGTAACTAGATAACTTTAAGTAGTTCCTATAGTTAGAGGTTATATATAAAATTAATAATATTAAGCTTACTATAGGTATATGACTAAATAAATATTCTACTATACTTTCTATATATAATAACTATTATTTAAGAATCTATATAAATTCTATTATAGTTACTATTACTATATTACTAGCAGCTATATTACTTACTTTAGTTATTTATATTAATTTAGCTGGCGTAGGGGTTACTATATTATTAGTAACGTAATAGCTATAGGGTTATTAGGGCCCTATAATATACCACCTATATAGTATAGCCTAGTGGCGGAAACCAGCTATTAGTAATAACTAGCTACCAGTTATTACTATCCGCCAGGAAATTAGTAACTAATTACCTAAGATATTTATATTTAGCTTATATATAGCCTATAGACTATATATTATAAATATTAATGGTTTAAACCCTATTAGTATAGTATATATAATAATATATATAATATATCTTCCCCTAGTGAAACTAATACTAATTAATAGTTAACTTTATTATTACTATTACTATAAATTAGTAAAGCTTATTTAGACAGAAATAGTAATTAAAGATTATCAAATCTAACTTAAGATATAATTATTAATCTTTCAATCTATTTAAATAGTTTTAAGGGAGAGGCTAATAACTTACTTTCTATTATAACTATTAGTAGATATATTACCCCCTGAAATATAACTTTAGTCCTCCCACTCCCCCGCTAACTGCTACAGCTAGCTCTAAATTAATCTAGACCTAAACTCCTTACAGCTACAGCAGCTAGCATACCTACCCTATATTAACCTTTTTAATAACAAATAACTGATAACTCCTTCTATATTAACCTTATATCCTTACACCCTTACATCCTTATACCCTCACACCCTTATACTATATATAATTTAAATATCTTAAGAGATTTAATTACTACTAACTATAGTTACTCTATTTAAATACTCATTATAACCTTAATATCTATAACCTTAATATCCTCTAGACTATACTCTACCTACCTTTAAGATAAAACTTTATACCTCTAATATAAAAGTTCTCTGCTACTAATATAAGCTAACTTATAAGCTTTATATACATATAGTGGGACTTAGCTTACTCTTATTAGTAAATAATCTTAATATATTAAGTATAGCTAATATATAAATAATATTTATATAGATATAGATACTTCTAGTATAGCTAGATAGCTTTTAAAACCTCTATAATTATATTATTATAATACTATAAAGTATTAAGTAACTAATATTACTATAGTATATTAATATTAGGATATTATCTAATTAATAACTAGTTACTAAAATAGTTAGCTTAATAGTAGATTATAGAATAGCTATATGATTTTCTTTTAAATATCTATAGACTACCTGTTAATTATAGTATTTAGAATAATTTCAGTAAAGCCTAGTTTAATAAACTGATAGTTTTAGTTATAGTAATTATAGCTAGATATCTCTTTACTTATTCTATATTTCTCTAGTTATAAGTAGCTATATAGATTTTAAGGAAGTTTCAATTTTATTATAAAGATATAATATAGAAGAGCAATAGATTATAGAATACTTAGCTCTCGCAGGCTTTTTATTTTATCCTATTTTTAAGAGGTTTATTAAGATTCTTAACTTTATAACCTTAGTGGTTACTTTCAGCTATATATATTAAGCTTTAGCCTTACTGAGGCTCTTACTATACAGATTATTACTATAAAGTCTTCCTCCACTATAAAGTTAAATATTATAACTGGGGGTATAATTATTTATAATAATAGGTAATTTTATTACTATTTAAACCAGTTATAAGCTAGCATTAGCATAAATACTATTACTAGGTAAATTTTACAGTTAGAACCACATATAAAGTGAAGAGCTTAAATACCACTATAGGTATAGAGCAAAAGTAACTAAATTAAATAGTTTTAATAATATCCTCTTACCTAACTTAAGGGAAAGTAATATTTTATTAATAATTATACTAATATATCTTAATTCTAGTAGTTAAATATCTTTTTATACTTAAAATTAATGTAAGAGTGTGACTAAAGGTCTTGACCAGGAAAGGTTCGGATGCACAGGTAGGGTCTGTA
>MASP02000915.1:56524-81797 GCA_001693025.2 Colletotrichum lindemuthianum | reverse complement strand
CTAGTGCCTGGCCGGTGGGTCGCCGGGCGCACTGCGTAGCGTTGGTCAGTCATATCCTTACAATTAACTTACGGAAGACGTTTTAAGTATATCTTATATAAATATATTTAGTAGATATCTTTATTATAAAATTTACCTTCAGCTACGTACGTTAAGCCCTAGCCTTGCTGAGGCTCTCGCTGTACAGATTGTTACCACGAGGTCATCCTCTGCTGTAGGGTTGAATGTCACAACTGGGGGCATAATTATCCACGATAATAGGTAATTTTATTATTATTTAAACTAGTTATAAGCTAGTATTAGCATAAATACTGTTGCTAGGTAAATTTTACAGTTAGAACTATATATAAGGTGAAGAGCTTAAGTACCACTATAGGTATAGAGTAAAAGTAACCAAATTATAAAATTTACCAAACTTTTATAGTAAAAAAACTTATAGTATTCTAAGTTTTTCTGAATTTCCTTATATTTCTCTTCTTTTTTTATATTTTTCTATCATCTTTTCTTTCTTTCCTTACTTAACTGGTAGATAGTTTCTCTTTCCGAAATCAAATTTTACTTATATAATATTATTAAATAGAAATAGTAAATAGTAAAAATAGAATATCCTATTTTCCCCTTTTCTTCTCTTTTGATTTATATCTTTTTATAATTTCCCTATAGTTAGGAAATAATAAGTAAAACATTTAAGTTAGTAGAACCTTTTAGAAGATACTTTAAAAACCTTAATATAATAAGTAATATAACCTCTTTGAAGGTAAGAATACTAATAAAACTTTAGTTTATTCTTAATAATAAGCTTTTTAGTAAATAAAAAGTATTTAATTCTATTATAAAATGTAATTCTAACTAAATTGATAACCAGATAGTATAGATTATAGTAATATATATATATAATTACCTTTTTGGCAGAAACCTTCTGAATTTCTTTAGATATAACTTTAAAGAGTAGCTAGAGGAGATATAGGCTGCTATAGATAAATAAATATCCTAATATTTATAAGATACTCTCCTTATTTATAGCTTTAAGGTTAATATAAAAACAAAAGATTTACCAAATTCTTATAAATTTAATAAAGTAAGATAAGTTTATTTTATAAACTAAGAAAGAAGTTTAAGAAATAGTAATAAAGTTATAAAGCTTTACAATACTTATTAATAATTAATTACATTTTCTTAAAGATATTATTTTTACCTAGTAAATATATTCTACTTTCTAGAAGTAATAATAAAAGGTAATGTATTAAGATCTTATAAAGCTTAATTTTTATTTAGCTACCCTGAGGAATTAATGTTAAGAAGTATCTTAATAAATAGAGAGATCTATAGTTATTTTGCTATTATTAATAATAAATATAACTTCTTAATAATAACAATAATTAAGATCTTTAAGATTAATAAAGTTAATAAGTTTCTTATAACTAAAATTAATAATATAAACTTTCTTTTCCACCCTCTATAATTTCTTCTCTATATATTAACTTTATAAATAATTACTAACAGATTCAATTTCTTTCTATTAATATACTAATAGCTAAGAATATAACATACCTTAGAAAAATATATGATTTTAAAATGAACTATGAGAAAGCTTTTAATAATATCTTTAAAATTCAAGATCCATATTTTTAGAAACTATTATCTAAAGTTAAATATTTCTAGCTATATATAAGCTAAAGTCTTTTTCATTATATTAAAAAATTAGGTTTTTAAGTATTACTTTAACTACCTTACTAATTTCCTTTATATTATAATATCTTATAATATAGCTTTCTATATTAAGAACCACTTTAAAAGTAATAAAAGGTAATAGATTTATCTTACTAACTAGTATAATATAATATTTAGCAATATTATTACTAATAATCTAAATAAAATAAGAAAGAAGATACTTAAGATTCTTTTTACTTAATTAATATATATTCAGAGAATCTTCCCTCTTAAATAGTATACTCATTTTAGCCTCTGAAGTTACTTTTTAAGTATATATTGAGGAATATTAAAATACTAGTTAGTTTTCCTTAACTTTATAGTAATATACTAGGAAGTGTATAATAAATTATAATCTACTATTAGTATAGCTATAAGCCTTTCTTCTATAATATTTTAATATATACTTAAAGATACTTAGAATTCTAAGAAACTCTTATTAATTAGTATAAAACAATATTAAACTAACTAGATATATAATTTACCTTAAAGCTTTTACTAAGAATATAAATATAGTAATTAAGAATACTTCTAAATATTATTGAGAGAAGAATATTACTTAACTTTAGTTTTTCTATATAGTTTATTGAATAAAAAGGCTATATATATAGTAAATCTGATTACTAATCAATAAGATATTATCTTAAAACGAAAAGAAATTTCCATAATTAATATAAATTTAACTTTCTATAAGGGTTCTTAATCCTACGACCTTAGTAGTTACTTTCAGCTATATATACTAAGCTCTAGCCTCACTGAGACTCTCGCTATACAGATTATTACTATAAGGTCTTCCTCCACTATAGGGTTGAAAATTACAACTGGGGGTATAATTATCCATAATAATAGGTAATTTCATTACTATTTAAATTAGTTACAAGCTAATATTGGTATAAATACTATTCTGGGGTATAACTTACAGTAAGAACTATATATAGAGTGAAAAGCTTAAATACTACTATAAATATAAAGTAAAAGTAACTAAATAAATTTAACTTCCATATAATAAATATATTAGTATTTACTTTTTATTACTTCCTTATATAATATAAGAAACTAGAAAGCTTAAATAATAGCTTTAAAGATACTTATAAAACTAATATTCAAAATAATATAGTAGTATATTACCTGTAGAATTATTGGCTTAAGAATTAACCTAAGGTATTGAATTCTCTAAATAACTTCTTAAATAACTTTATAACTTCCTACTTTAAAGAATAACTTATATTTCTGGATAGTTAAAAATGTAATAATCCTCCAGAATTAAATAATAATTTTTATTCTAACGAAAAAAAGTAGTATAACTATAGAGATTACTATCCTAATATCTATATTTATTCTTAAAGAATGCTATTTAGATATAGTTTCTAAGGGACTTTACCTAACTTACATACTACTAGCTACTTTATAGTTCGTTACTTCTAGTTTAATATTTTAAAATAAACTATTCTTCCCTCTATTTTCCTAAATACTTCCAGAAAAGAAATTAATATCTTTTTATTTTGAAGAAGGTAAATTTAAAAGGATAATAGATATATTTAATATACTTATATTACTAAAAAACAATATTCTATATAGTTTCTTAAAAAACCCATTTTTAGTATATCTTACTAATATAAATTACCTTAATATTACTTTTAATAATATTTGCAACTATTTATATTAAAATAAGAAGGTTATTTCTATTATTTGGAAATAAAGATATTTATAGATATTATTAGATAAGAAGACGATACTTACTTCCTTATATTTAGTAGAAATTAAAATCTGGAGACTTTAGTATTACTTTAGATATATATTTATTATATATTTTTAAGAGGTTCTTTATAACGTTAGATATTTGGTTAATTAAGAAGGTTTTATAGCTATTACAACATACTGCTATTAATCTCAAATATATTATATTACCTCCTCTTAATTTAAGTTTACCCTCTATAATAACATTAACTTTAATTTTAAAGTTATTATTAATATCTTTTACCTTAAAAGTAACTACCTTATTCTCTATATTATTAATATAGGTATAGTTTTTAATATTACTTTATCTTTGTCTAATATTTTAGTAAGACCAATATAGAAAGCCTTTAAGGTATACTAAATTAATATTTACCTAGATCTACCTCATTTTATTTCTACTAATACTAAAATAAACCTTTAATCTGAAGACTTTAACTTAGAAGTTAAAATAGTAGGTTTAACTATTAGAATTATATCTACTGAAATATATAATAATATAGATAAGGTAGAATATTACTATATCTTCCATTAGTATATATATAAACTTTACCGCTAAGATTATCTATTATTATTCTAAAAATATTATATCCAGGCTACTTATAAGTTGATAAATAATATTACTAACTTGAATAATTTTATGTTTATATTTCTTATCTTTAAAACTTACGTTCAGTTTACTAAAGGATTTACTTTATTTCCAAAAATAACCTTATAGATATAGGTAATTTAAAAAGTAACTAAAGTTATTTATTATAAGTATATAATATAAATAGTTAATAATATTATAGCTATTTATAATAAATTTAATACTTCTTAAGTTATAAGCTTTCCATTATAGCTTTTTATATATATATAGTCAGAAAAGAAAAGTTAGTAGAATGTCTTCTATTTGTCAGAGTTATAGCATTTTGCTATTACTCTTTTTATTCCAAATACCCTATATTAGGTAAATAATAATTAAGTATTCTATTTTACTCTTATAACCCTATATTTTCTATTTAGTCTAGTGAATCAATTATTAGAGTTTAGGTTATATAACCTATATAAATTATACTCTAAATTAGTTAAACTTTAATATCAGAAAATTTGATAAATGGATTATATAGTGGCCTATACGTTAATAGCTTCCGTTTATTCGTTATATATAAGGTTAACGTTTCTGAAAATAAACTTCATTTTAATAGATATATCTGGAAGCTTCCTACTTTGAGTAGAATTAGAACTTTTTATCTTTATTACTATTTCTACTAATATTAGTACTATTTTCAGATCTTACTCTGAATTTCCTATTCTTCTGTAATTTATTAAATATTAATTTCTCTTAACTTATTTACTAGTTTTCCATACTAGTTTAACAGGTTATAAGTTCAGCTTATATATTCTTATCACTTTATTATATATTGATTTTTATCTCTTATTAATATTAATATCTATATCTTTACTAATATCTATTTAGGTTATACTAAAGATTATATTAACTAACCTTAAGCCTGCCTTTACCTATTTATTGCTGAAAAACCTTTCTTAATTATTTTTATAAGATTCTATAGCCTATTTCTTTTTTAGCCTTAGTTAATAACTAACTAAACTTTTATATTAATTAATTAGTTTAATACTGGATGAATCTATAAGAAGATCTTACTAATTGGGGCAGTAGACTTACTGCTAGGTTAGAGAAAGAGATAGTTAAGTAGTAGAGGCTAAGATCTGTTATACTTAAATTCACTAAGACTTTTTATAAACTAGCTTTTTAGGTTTACTATAACCTTTTATAAACTAGCTTTATAGGTTTACTAAAACCTTTATAAACTAAAATATACTAGGTTTCCTAAAACCTTCATAAATTAGAATATCTATTAGTTTACTAAGATTATCATAAATTAGGTTATATAGTCTACCAGACTATTAATAAAAATGGTTCCTAATGATATTTGGGCTCTAGATTCCTATAGGTTACAGTCTTTATATTAATCTAATAGATTAACCGTTAGACTATCTATCTATTAACCTTATTAATCCATAATATCTTACTGAAGTTAGACTATAAGTATCTTAATTCTATACTAGAATCCAGATTAATATTTTATTAAATAACTACCTTATATATTTAAGTTATTTTTGAAGATTATGGAAGACTCTAAGTTCTACTTTATCTCTAAGTTAAAAGAAACTTAAAATTATAGTGTTTAGTTTATTTATATAAAGGCTTTACTTACTTAGTTACTTTTACTTTATACCTATAGTAGTATCTAAGCTCTTCACCCTATATATAGTTCTAACTGTAGAATTTACCTGGTAATAGCATTTATACTAATACTGACTTATAACTAGTTTAAATAGTAATAAAATTACCTATTATCGTGGATAATTATACCTCCGGTTATAATATTTAACCTTATAGTAGAGAAAGACCTTATAGTAATAATCTATATAGCGAAAGCCTCAGTAAGGTTAAAGCTTAATATATATGACTGAAAGTAACCACTAAGGTTATAAAGTTAAGAACCTTTATAAACCTCTTAAAAATAGAATAAAATAGAAAGCCTATAAAAGCTAAGTATTCTATAATTTATTACTTTTCTATATTCTTTATAATAAAACTAAACTTTCTCTTAAATCTATATAGCTACCTATAAGTAGGGGAACATAATAGTGGAAACTATATATTTTATTATAACCTCTATAACTAGGGATATTAATATCTTCTAGAGAGCCTAAGTAATATTATAAGTACTAATATTAATAGATAGACTCCGGAAATTCAGAAGAAAATTATCTAGCTATTCTATAATATACTATATTAAGCTAATAATTTTGGAAACTAATTATTAATTACATAGTATCCTAATATTAATATACTATATTAGTTACTAGATACCTTAAAGTATTATAATATTATAATCAATAAGGTTTTAAATACTATATAGCTATACTAAATATATTTATACTTACATTATTATTATTTATATATTAGCTATACTTAATTAAAGTATTAAGATTATTCACTAATAAAAGCAGGCTAAATTCCGCTATACTTATATAGAGATTATTATTTAGCTTATATTAGTAGCGGAAAACGTTCATTTTAATAGTAAAAAACTTTTATATTAGGGGCGTAAAGCTTTATCTGGAGGATCTGGAGGATATTAAAGTTACGGATATTAAGGTTATAATAAGTATTTAAATGGAGTAGCTATAGTTAGTAGTAATTAAATCTCTTAAGATATTTGAATGATATATAACGTAAGGGCGTAAGGATATAAGGACGTAAAGTTAATATAAAAGAAATTATTAGTTATTTATTATTAAAGAGGTTAATATAGAGTGAATATACTAGCTACTATAGCTGCAAGAAGTTTAAGCTTAAATTAACTTAGGACTAGCTGCAGCAGTTAGCAGGGGGGTGGAAGGACTGAAGTTATACTTTAGGGGGTAATATATCCACTAATAGTCGTAATAGAAAGTAAGCTATCGGCCTCTCCTAAAGCTTTACTTACTAATAAAAATATATTTATAAATTTAACTAAATTTATTACTAAAAGTAACTTTAATAAGTATTGGAAGGCTTTCAGTTATATATAGTTAAACTATAAAGATAGCCTTTTGAGAGTTATTAGGAATAATATTAATATATATAATACCTTTAGTTATTTAGAAATAATTTATAAGCTTACTGGTTTTTTAAATAAGTTTCTTACCTATAAAGAATTTTTTAATATTATTTTTAGTAATTTTAAGATTATAGAAGAGTATCGTAATAAAATAAAAGAACCCATTGATAACCCATTCTATAATAAGGTTAAACTACCAGATTAAAAAGTTATTACCTATATTCTGAATAATTTAGATAAAGGTTATAAGGATTTTATTATTATTAATACTTAAAGTCTTAGATTTGATAAGGATTGTTATCAGTTAGATTCTTTATTCTCTAATTTATTAGATAAATTTAGAAGAAAAATAAATACTCTTTCAGTTAATTTTATAACTAAAAAGGATCTTAAGAATAAATTTACTAAGTAGTCTTTTAATAAGGCTAAAAGGTTTTGGAAGAAACAGAACGGTACCTTTTATAATTACTATAAAAAAACCAACTATACTGAAGAAAACTATTTTAATCTTTATTCTGAAAACGCTTCTAGCTAGATAAAAACTTTAAAAAATAATTGCTTTTCTTTCTCTACTTTTAATAATAAGAAGAAAAAGAAGAAGAAAGAAAATAAGAATAATAACTCTAAAGAGGTAAATATTCTTTTAATAAATAATAATAAAGTTAGAGATATTTCTGGTTCTATAACTGAAGATCTTATATAACTTAATTTAACTGTTAAAAAGTTATTAAAGAAAATAAGGAAGAAAGTAAAGTGGATATTAAGTTTGAAAATAAAACCTTTACCTAACCTCTTTCAAAATTTTACACTAATAAGATTTTAGGTTTTTTAATTTCTGAAACAATTTAAGATACTGGAAGTTTCAGTTTTAATAATAAAATTAATACTATTTCTTTTTTATTAATACTAATACTACTATTTATTTAGTTAAAGATTACTCTCTTTTAGTTAATAAAACAAAGGTTATTAAATCTATTGAGTGGGGTAATACTAAAGAGATTATTTTAACTTTAAAAGGTAATTTCAAATTTACTTTAAATAATATTAAGTATTTTCTGAAGAATATTTATTATATACTATAGTTAAATATTAATTTATTAAGTTAATTTAGACTTAATACTACAGGAATCTTATCTATCTTCTTTAATAAATCCATATTATTTAATATAAAGAGAGATAACTTATTAATTATAGAAACTAAGATTAATAATCTTTATAAGTTTTAACTTTCTATTAGAAAAATCTAGTTTTTAATACTGTTATTAATAATAATATTAGTAACTTGAAACTCTAGTATAATCAAATAGGCTATACTAATAATATTCTTAAGTTACTTATTAATACTATAAACAATAGAAGTTATAAGTATAGTAAAGGTGATAAACTACCTAATTATAAATCCTACCTTAAAGGTAAGTTTACTAATAAAGTTAATAGAAACTTTAATGACTTTAAGAAGCTTAAGTATCTTAACTATATTAGTTCCAATTTATATGGATCTATATCTCCAGAAATCTATAATTACTATAAATACTTTATCTTATTTATTAATAAGTATAGTAGATTTATCTGGGGAAAGTTATTAGTAATTAAAAATTCTAAAGAAGTAACTTTAGCTTTTAAAGAGTTTATTAATATAATTAATAATAATAATAATAATAATAATAAGAGAATTAAAGAAGTTAATATTAATAGTGACTTTAAGTTCTTTAATAATAGAATAAACGTTGTCTATCTAAATAATGATATTATTTATAATATAAGATCACCCTGATTTTATGAATCTTATAGTTTAATTGGGAAAGCAATAAAAACTATTATTAACAAGGTTAGAATCCTTCTTTATAACTCTAGTTTACCTTTATATCTTTAGAGTTTAGCTATTACTACTTTAGTTTATATTTATAATAGAATACCATACTTTTCTATTGGATTTAAAACTCCGTATAAGTTAAAGAATAAAAAGAAACCTTTTATTTTTAATATAAGGATTTAGGGTAGTTTCTGTTACTATAAAATTAAGAATACGTATTTTAAAAAACTAGATCTTAAGGTTAAAAATGATAGTATAGTTACTTTTAGCTATAATACCTATTTAATTTGGGATTTTGAATCTCAAAATATTATTCAGTTTAGAGATATTAATATTCTTAAAAACCAGTTTAATTCTTAACAGAAAGAAGATTTATCTATTTTTAGGAATACTATTATTACTAAATCTAGTTAACCTATATAGACTAAATCTAACTAACTTAAATCTAGTAATTCTTCTGAGAATCCAGTTATTACTATTAAGTTTAGTAATAATAATACTACTAAAAATACTAATTTTTTACTTCCTTCTAATAAAGTAGAAAATAGTAATATAAATTTAGATTCTTCTCCCAATCAGAATTTAGGTGGTCTATCTATAACTTATCCCAATAGAGTTATAAATATTAAGAACTTTAAAAAATCCACTATATCTTTAGAGATTCCTTCTTTAAGTTTGGAAGTGAAAAAGAATTATAAATAGTTTTTATATAAAAAGAGTACACTTCCTACAGTTAAAGATTTTCTATCTTTACTTCTTTATACTAACTATAATTAATATAACTATAGTAATAGTTTATTTATTAATAAATATAGCAATTTTCATACTGCCTCCTATATTCTATCTGTTAATACTCTTAATAAGCTAACTACCTTTTAAAATACTATAAGTTCTCAAAATAGTAAGAACTGGATTTAAGCTATAAATAAGAAAGTTAGATTTATTAAGTTTATAGAAGTTTGGACTATTATATCTCTACCTGATTTATCTTTTATTAAAAAGTAAATATTAATATATTAGGAGGTAGATACATTTACAGAATAAAACCTTGTAATCTAAAATCTAATAATTCTATATATAAGGCTAGAAAGCTTATTCAGGGTTTTAACTAGTACTTCGATATTAATTATTCAGAAACCTTTAATATTACCTATAGGCCTGAAAGTTACAGATATTTACTTATTATATCTATTTATTATAATTGGATTTTAATTTAATATAATATTACTACTGTATTTATATATATAAAAGTAGATAAAAAGATATATATTAAGTTACCTACTGACTATATCTATAATTAAGATTCTAAAAGTATGGGTTTTAATAAAAACTATAAGAATCAGCCTTTTATACATCTACTTAATAAGGTTTTATATAGATTAAAATAAAGCTTTAAATTTTAGTATTTATATCTTAAATCTATCTTATATAAGATTAATTTTAAAATATCTCCTTATAATAAAAGAGTTTTTATACTTAATATTACTCTTAATAAAAGTAAGTATTTAGCTATCCTAGCATATCATATTAATAATATACTGTTAGAAGCTAATACTTCTACTACTTCTAAATATATATAGAGTAATATTAAAAAGAATATAAAAGTCTAATATCTGGAGGAATCTAATATTTTCTTAGGTAATAACTTAGTTATTAATAGAGAGAATAAGGTTATAGAAATAAATTAGTTTAAATATATTGTGGTTATATTGAAGGACTCTGATCTGTTGCTAAATTACATACCTCTTGGAGTCCCATTTAGGTAAGTATATCTGACAGTTAGCCTTTGCTTTATAAACTCTATAGATACGCTGGAGCTAAGGAACTATTTAAATGGAGGAAACCTCAGGCGGCAGGTATAGTTGGTTAATATAATAACTAATAAATAGGAAGGTATATATATAAGCCTATCTATTATAATTACTTTTTAAGGATTATAATTAGTTATTATGTAATATCTACTGCTAGCTAGTTATATTTATTACTAGCTGTTAATAGTTACTAGCTATTAATAGCTATTAGTAGGTGCTGCCAGCTAGTGGCAGTTGCTATATTTAGTTTCATAACTAGAAGGTATACTATTACCACTAGTTACAGTTGCCTGTCGCAGGATTCGAACCTACTGTATTTGCTAAAATGATAAATGCCAGCCAGACGTTAAACCACTATATCAACTGGGTTAGTTTAAATATATTGATAAAATTCTTATTAAATTTAATAAAAAAGATCTCTATAGTTTTAATATACCCATGGATAATAAATCAAAGTTCTTTAAAAATAAGAATTTTATTTCTAAGGAAGAGATATTAGAATGTTAAAAAGAAGTAGGGATTTTATTATTTTAGCTTTAAAAGCTAGGGTGGATATTACTCTAGCTATTAACACCTACTTTAGATTATCTTTAAACTCTTCTAAAAAATATTTTATTACCTTTAATAGGATATAGGGTTACTTGAAAAAAATCCTAAATATAAGTTAATTTATAACTGTAATAATATTGATATCTTTAATTTATTTGGGTTTATAAACTTAAATTAAGTAAGAGATATTAATAATAGAAAGTCTACTTTAGCTTATATATTTTGTCTGGGTGTTTATAATATTACTAGCTATAATTTAACTAAGTAAAACATAGTAGTTTTATCTATTTATAAAGCTAAGTATATAGCTCTAGCAGATGCTGCCAAAGAAGCTGTTTACTTATTTAATAACTATAACTTTATTAATAAGTTTTTGGAATTTAAGGTTATTAATAAGCTTATTATCTTTATTAATAATTAATTAGCTAAAAGTTTACTGAAAATACTAAATTCTATAAGAAAGCTGAGTATATTAATATTTATTATTATTATATTAGAGATCTTCTTAGAAATAATAAAATAAATCTCTATTATATTAATATTTAGTTACTTTTACTTTATATCTATAGTAGTATCTAAGCTCTTTACCCTATATATAGTTCTAACTGTAAAATTTACCTAGTAACAGTATTTATACTAATACTAGCTTATAGCTAGTTTAAATAGTAATAAAATTACCTATTATTATAGATAATTATACCTCTAGTTATAATATTTAACCTTATAATAGAGGAAGACCTTATAGTAATAATCTATATAGTGAGAGCTTCAGTAAGGCTAGAGTTTAATATATATAGCTGAAAGTAACTACTAAGGTTATAAGGTTAAGAACTTTTGAGAACTTCTTAAAGATAGAATAAAATAAAAAGCTGAAAGCTAAATATTCTATAATTTATTACTTTTCTATATCCTTTATAATAGAACTAGAATTCCTCTTAAATCTCTATGGCTATCTGTAACTAAAGTAATATAATAGTAGATTCTATATATTCCTTTATAATCTCTATAATAGAAGGTATTAATATCTTCTAAAAAGCCTAAGTAATATTATAAATACTAATATTAATAAGTAGACTCTAGATATTCAGAAGAAAATTATCTAGTTATTCTATAATCTACTATATTAAGCTAATAATTTTAGAAACTAGTTATTAATTAGATAAAATCCTAATATTAATATATTATATTAGTTACTAGATACTTTAGAATATTATGATATTATAATTACTAAGGTTTTAGATATTGAATAGCTATATTAAAAATATCTATATTTATATTAATATTATTTATATATTAATATATTTAATATATTAAGATTAGTTACTAATAAGAGTAGATTAAGTTCTATTATACTTATATAGAGATTGAAAGTTAACTTATATTAGTAGTAGAGAACTCTTATATTAATAGCGGAAAACTTTTATATTAGGAGTGTGAAGTTTCATCTTAGAGGTAAGTAGAATATAGTAAGAATATTAAGATTATAGATATAGAGGTTATAATAAGTATTTAAACAGAGTAGCTATAGTTAGTAGTAATTAAATCTCTTAAGATATTTAAATTATATATAGATAGTATAAGAGTGTGAGGGTGTGAGGATATAAGGTTAATATAGAAGAAGTTATTAGTTATTGATTATTGAAAAAGTTAATATAAAGTAAGTATGCTAACTACTGTAGCTATAAGGAGTTTAGGCTTAGATTAACTTAAGGTTAGCTGTAGTAGTTAGTGGGGGGGTAGGAGGGCTGAAGTTATACTTCAGGGGGTGATATATCCACTGATAGTTATAATAGAGAGTAATCTATTAGCCTCTCCCCTATTATATTAATATAAGTAATAATATTACTGATATTTTAACAAAACTTTTAAGCTAAGTTAAATTTAATAATATTATTAAGAGAATTTTGCAGAATAGTTTAAAAAGTAATATTCTGCCTTCTTATAAAGAAAATAATACTAATTATCTATTTTCAAAAAAATAATCTTTTTCTTTTTTACCTATATAAGATTTTAGGTTTTTCAGATTTCTCTTTTCTTTCTTCTTAAAGTTTTTTCCTTTATACCTTTTATAGTTTTAGGTTTTTCAGACTTTTATTTTCTCTATTCTTCCTATATAGGTTTGAGAGCTTTTACTACCTTTTAAGCTATAAAAGATATTTATCTTATATATCTTCCGGGGGGATATTAGAGTTATAGCATTTTGCTATTACTCTTTTTATTCCAAATACCCCATATTAGGTAAATAAAGGTTAAGTATTCTACTTTACTCTCATAACCCTATATCTTCTATTTATTCTAGTAAATTGATTATTAAAGTTTAGATTATATAACCTACATAAATTATACTCTAAATTAGTTAAACTCTAATATCAGAAAATCTAAAAAACGGATTATATAGTGGCCCGTACGTTAATAGCGTCCGTTTATCCGTTATATATAAAGTTAACGTTTCTGAAAATAAACTCTATTTTGATAAATATACCCAGAAGCTTCCCACCTTTAGTGGAATTAGAACTTCCTATTTTTATCACTATTTCTACCAATATCAATACTATTCTCAGATATTATTCTGAATTCCCTATTCTTCTGTAATTTATTGAGTGTTGATTTCCCTTAACCTATTTACTAGTCTTCTATACTAGTTTAACACTATTTACCTACTATTTATAGTAAAATATATATTATTAACTTTTCTTATAGTTTTTAAACGTTTTACCTAACTACTATAAAAGTATATTATAAGAATAATAATATTTCTCTCTAATTAGATATTTTAGTAGAAATATAAAAATACCTTAACTATAAGTATAATAATAATAATACTAATAAGGCTGGTGATTCTTTTTAAGAAGCTTTATCTACCTTAATTTTCTTTCTTATTATTCCTAAACCTCTAAATGTTCTAGAGATACTAAAAGATAAGAATAGTCTTCCTTCTTATATTAAGAATAATATATAGCTGCATCCTAATAAGAATAAGTATATTGGATATTAGAGGAATATAAAGCTAATTCTTAAATTCTTAAAAGCTATATTTAACTAGAATAATCTCTTTTAATAAAAAGGTAACTAAGAAGATTAATTTATAACTTTCCTTATAGCTAAGAATAAAATTAATTACTTTTCTCTGGATTTCTCTACTAAAATGAAATTATTACTATTTCTAACTTTTCTTTTAAATAGTCAATGACAAAGAAAGTAGAAAGTATTATTAATAATAATATAATTAGAATTATATTATATACTTTTATTTTCTGTAAAAATTATACTATCTTTAAGTTTGAAATTATTAATAAAATTAAGATTAAAGATAGTAACTAAGTATATAAGAAGTTAAAGCTTATAATTTAAGATTTTAGAGATAATATAAAGCTTATAATTTTTATTAAATTCCTTATAATTTAGAAATATAGCTATAAATTAATTATAGCTATTATTATTATATTAGTAAAAAAATATGGTTTTCCCCTTTAGCTAAAAGATATTATTTAGGTTTATATTTAGACTAAGTTTAAATTTACTAAATATATTATAGCTAAGTTACTGGGAGGGGCTGATAGTTTACTTTCTATTGCGACTATTAGTGGATATATTACCCCCAGAAGTATAACTTTAGCTTTCCCACTCCCCTGCTAACTGCTATAGCTAGCTTTAAGTTAATCTGGGGCTAAACCTCTTACAGCTATAGTTAGTATACTTACTCTATATTAACCTTTTTAATAATAAATAACTGATAACTCCTTCTATATTAACCTCACGCCCTTACGTCCTCATACTATATATAATTTAAATATCTTGAGAGATTTAATTACTGCTAACTATAGCTACTCTGTTTAAATACTCATTATAACCTTAATATCTATAACCTTAATATTCTTACCCCCCAGATAAAGTTTTACATTCCTAATATAAAAGTTTTCTGCTACTAATATAAAAGTTCTCTACTACTAATATAAGCTAACTTATAATCTCTATATAAGTATAGTGGAACTTATATTACTTTTATTAGTAAATAATCTTAATATATTAGTTAAATATAACTAATAAATAAATAATACTAATATAAATATAGATATTTTTAGTATAACTATATAATAGTTAAAATCCTAGTAATTATAATATTATAATATTTTAAGATATCTTCTAACTGATATAGTATATTAATATTAGGATACTATCTAATTAATAACTAGTCTCTGAAATTATTAGCTTTATATAGTAGATTATAGGATATCTAGATAATTTATTTCTGAATATCTAAAGTCTGCCTATTAATATTAGTATTTATAATATTATTTAGATTTATTAGGAGATATGAATATCTCTAATTATAGAGGTTATAATAGAATATTTAATATTTACTATTATATTCCCCTAGTTATAAGTAACTATATAGATTTAAGGAGAATTCTAACTTTATTATAAAGAATATAGAAGAATAATAGATTATAGAATATTTAGCTTTATAAGCTTTTTATTTTATTCTATCTTTAAGAGGTTTATAAAAATTCTTAAGTTTATAACCTTAGTAGTTACTTTCAGCTATATATATTAAGCTTTAGTTTTACTGAGGCTCTCGCTATATAGATTATTACTATAAGGTCTTCCTCTATTATAAATATAAATATTATAACTGGGGGTATAATTATCTATAATAATAGGTAGTTTTATTACTATTTAAACTAGGTATAAGCTAGTATTAGTATGAATACTATTGCTAGGTAAATTTTACAGTTAGAACTATATATAGGGTGAAGAGCTTAGGTACTACTATAGGTATAAAGTAAAAGTAACTAAATAGCTAAGTTACTTATTTACCTTAAAGATTAATATTCCCCGGAATTTATAATAATAATGATTAAATTACTTTATAACTTAACTAAAGCTAGTATTTACTAATAAATAATATACTTAAAATATTATAAAGATTAATTATATATAAGAATATCTATTTATAATTCTTACTTTCTTATTTCTTAACTTAATAATAAGTTATTTAATATAATTAATATATAAACTAATAATATCCTTAGTTTTTCTAATACTATTTCTATTTAATAAGAAAATAAAGAACTGGCAAAAGTCTTCCTTATAGTATAACCTAAGACTTTCCTTATAAAGCTAATATTACTGGTATTTAATAATAGTATATTTTCCCTCTAAGGTAAAAACCTCCTTCTTAATTAAAAAAACTAAAGTTATAAGCTTGCTATTTTGAATATTCTTAAAAACCTTAAAATACTTAAAAACGCTATATTAAATAATATATATATAGAGTATATATTATTTTAATCTGCCAGCCTGAGGTAATTTTTAAAGTTATATATATAGTATAATAATAATACCTTTTCAGTAATAATACTATTACACTTAATAAGTATATTAAATAGTAAATAGAATATTTAGATTAAGAATTAACTTTTATTCCTCTTAACCTCTCTAAGGTATAGCTTTATACTTTTATAGGTAGCTTCTTTATTAATAATATTAATTTATTATCTTCATTGAAATTTACGATAATTCTAGGCTAAAAGATAGCTACTGGTGAAGGTAAGTTTATAATTTAAGGTAATATAATTTATTACTTTTTAACTAAAAGTAAAAAGGTAACTAGAAGTATATTTACTTTAGAAATCTATATTATAGTTGCTAATATAGAGTTTATATATACTATTATTATATTCTTTATAAAGAATTATAGTTTATTATAACCTTCCTTCTATCTTTATAATTATCTATACTAACTTATATTTATTATATAAATACCTTATGAAGCTTAGTATTATAAGGGAAGAGAGGCTTTTAATTAATATTATAGCTTTAAGATAATTATATAAACGTTAGAAGCTCTATAACGTATAGTAAATTAACAGTAAGAATAATCTTTTTAATATCTTTACTAAAGAATTTCTAAACCATATTTTTAGAGAGATTAATTAATATAAATAATATAAAGGTTTATATAGAGGGATAGGTTACCTATTAATAATAAAAGAAGAAACTTTGAAAGGTTATTCAGTTAAAGAATATAAGTTATTTAATTAATTTCATCTTATATATAAAAATATAGTATATTATAGTATATTATAGTTATAAGGTAAAAAGAAAGTTTGCTAATATTAGTAATATAATAGCTATAAGGTTATTAGAATCCTATAGTATGCCGCCTATATAGTATAATCTAGTGGTGGAAACTAGCTACTAGTAATAACTAGCTACTAACTATTACCACCTACTAGGTAATTAGTAACTAATTATCTAGGATATTTAAATTTAGCCTATATATAGCCTATAGGCTATACACTATAAATGTTAATATCTTTAACCCTATTAGTATACCGTACGTAATAATATATATAATATGCCTTCCCCTAGTGAAACTAATATATATACTTACCAGCTAAAGCTTTATTTTTGGAGGCTAAACTTTTTGAGGTTATATTTTAGGATATAGTTATTCTTTATATAGACGCCAAGTATTAAGTAACTATTTATTATAATAGAGCTATTACTGAAACCCAAAGCTTATCCCCTTAGAGAGATAGAAGTTAAATAATTATAAGGGTATAGCTAAAAGCTTAGGTAAGGAAAGGAAAAGTAGTAAAAGGTAGATTTCTATAGATTATAAGATTTCAACTTAGTAGGCTAACTGGTGGTAGCTATAAGAGGATTTTATTTTATAGAGGCCTGGTAGCTCTAAGTCTCTATTAATTCCGTAATAATTCTAGCTATTCTAGCTTTATATAAGCTATAGAGATTATATTCTTACAGGAGGCTATAAAATTATAAATATTATAGTTAAGCTCTATAGTATCTATAATATAATAGCTAAAGTAGCTATTTAGCAGCTAATATTACTAATATATTATAGAGAGAACTATAAAGTCTATAATCTTTATATAAATCTTAATAGAGAAATACCAGAAAGTGTTATATATAATTAGGGGGCAAAATCTAATATATATTATATATAACTTAATATAGCCACGCATGCCACGTAAGGCTTCATTCTAATTCATTTAAGTGGGGTAAGGAATATTGAGACGCTATAAATACATAAGGTTTAAATAATATAAACTCTACTATTTAAATATATTATTTCTAATATGCCCCTTTAGCCTTAAGGGCTGCATCTATAGGCTAACCTTTTAAGTAATACTAATTTTAACATTTTATTTATATTTTATAAGAAATTTCTTTTATAATCCTATTATGCTTATTAAACCTCTATCCCTATAGTAGAAAAAGTAACTTTATTTATAGGCTATTTAGATATCTCTCATTACCTAGGCTGAAGACACCCTAGATATCTTAAGTATCTTAGATACCTCCAAGCTTTTTTTCAACTATATTATTGCTGAATTTAGGGTTTATAAGTTCTAACTAGTAGTTAAAAACCTTATTAAGATCTTTAAATATTAATATAGATAGTCTCTCCTAAAATTTCTTCTTTTACTATATATTCAGATAGTTTAACTAGTTTATTATATTAATCTAAATAATAAAAATACTAAACTGGTAGCTTTAGAGAAGCTTTATAAGGTTATTAACTATGAGGTCTCCGAAGGGTATATATCTAACTTTAAAATATCTTTACCAAGTTTCTTATTATAGTTAGTAATGATAGATATTTATATATTATAGCTTTATATATTTGGTTATATTTACTTTATACCGGTGGTGGTATCTAAGCTTTTTACCCTATATATAGTTCTAACTATATAATATACTTAGTAATAGTATTTATATTAATGCTAGCTTATAACTAGTCTCAATAGTGATAAAATTACCTATTATTATAGATGATTATACTTTCGGTTATAATATTTCACCTTATAGTAGAGAAAGACCTTATAGTAATAATCTATATAGTAAAAGTCTCAGGAAGGCTAACGTTTAATATATATAGCTGAAAGTAACTACTAAGATTATAAAATTGAGAATCTTTATAAACTTCTTAAAGATAGAATAAAATAAAAGGCTGAAAGCTAAATATTCTATAATTTATTACTTTTCTATATCTTTATAATAAAATTAAAGTTCTCCTAAAATTTATATAGTTATCTGTAACTAAAGAAGTATAGAATAGGTAAAGGAATATCTCATGATAACTACTATAATTAAGGCTATTAGTTTATTAAACTAGGTTTTACTAAAAGTATTTTAAATACTATAATTAATAGGCAGCCTGTAGATATTTAAAAGAAAGTTATATAGTTATTCTATAATCTACTAAATTAAGCTAATTATTTCAGAAGTTAGTTATTAATTAGATAATATCCTAATATTAATATACTATAATATCATTAGTTGCTCAATACCTTGTAGTATTATAATAATATAATTATAAAGATTTTAAAAGTTATTCAGCAATAGGTAATTTTATTACCGTTTAAACCAGTTGTGAGCCAGCATTAGCATGAATGCTGTTGCCGGGTAAATTTTACAGTTAGAACCACATATAGGGTGAAGAGCTTAGGTACCACCACAGGTACAGAGCAAAAGTAACCAAATAAAAGTTATTCAGCTATATTGGAAATATCTGTATTTATATAAATATTATTTATATATTAGCTATATTTAATTAAGATATTAAAGTTATTTACTAATAAGAATAAGTTAATTTCCAGTATACGTATATAGAATTTATAAGTTAGCTTATATTAATAGTAGAGAAATTTCATATTAACAGGTATTAGAGACTGGCTATAAAAGGTAGCCTAATGGTATCTAAATAATATTATAATAAACTTAAAGAGTTTATATCTATAGTAAAAACTCTTTACTAAACTATAGGGGTGGCAGCTCTATAAAGCCTATATAGTAATATTCTATATATATCCTAAAGCTTAGGTTTATAATATATCCCCCGCTAACTTTCCCTCTATTACTATAATAATAGTAATTATTAATAACCTTATAGCTATATTGCCAGTTACCTAATTACCTAAGTAAATTCAGCTAATAAGAAAAATATATTCCTCTAATATTTAATCATGTAGCTAATAGAAACATTTATGCTACTATCTCTCAGATTACTTTCTAAGTAATTTTATATTATAATTCCTCTTTTCTCTATAACTATAAGAGATATTCTTTCCTTCTATATTAAAACTATTCTTTTCTTTACTTAGATAATCTACCTACCTTCTCTCTATATTCCCTATAATACTATTAATTTGCCACTATTTTACCTTTATTTCCCTATTATTACTATTTACTTCTATTATATTAGTTACTTCTTTTACTAATATCAGTTCCCCTAATAATAATTATTACTACTACCTTCCTCCCAGTAAGTCTGCCTTCCGTATTTATAGTAACTATATTATTAAAGGTAATTTCAAAAATAAAAAGAAGTAACCCTCCTAAGTAGTTAAGTTTATCTACCTTAACTATTACTTTAAGTATAATAGAAAAAGCTTTACCTAAAGTTATATTTTAAGTTAAAATAGGTTAAAATTACTTTTATTATAAATACTTAATATTAAAATCAAAGTATTAGTAGGATTTATATTTCTTTTCCGCCAGCCTTTAGTTATATACTATTGATTACTAAGTTAACTACCTAATTAGTTATAGTAATTATATTATTACCACTATTATTTCTACCAGTAACCAGAAAGGTAGCTTTAAAGGCTACTATACTACTATCTTTTTACCTAACTTCTCTACTGCAGTCTAATATTATAATAAGTATTCTTTCTATATTTAGTAAATACCTTCTACCTATATTACTACTATACCTACTGTTTCCTCTTTCTATACTAAGGGTAACTTTGTATCTACTATTATTTTCACCCTTAAGTAGGTAATTACTAACCTTAATAGTATTATAGAGATAATAGTAAGTTATCTTTTTCTTTTTTCCTCTCTTTCTAAACTATCTTACTAACTTCTTTCTAGTAGAATACTATTATATCTTCAGTAGCTATATTATTCCTTATAATTACTATAGTTATATCCTTAGCTTTACCGAAACTAACTTACTTATTTACTATTTCTACCCTTTTGCCACCCCTAACCTCCACTAATAATATCTCAGCTAACGTTTAGCTATATCTATCCCCATTAAGAATAATAATCAGAAGGGTAAGAAGAATAAAAATAAGTTTATAAATATAATAGAGAAGAAAAAGAAGGATGATAATTCTTTTATTAAAAAGTAGTTTTATAGTTTTATATTTATATAATTTAGAGGCTATGTTATATTCCATTCATAGCTTATATAGCCTTCTATTATTAGTAAACTAGCGTTAGTTTATTATTTTCGTAAATATTTCTATACTATAATTTAAAATATAATATTATCTTATTATTAATAAGATTCTCTAAAGGTTCCTAGATTGGTATACTATAGCTTCTCTATTTAACTAATATATTTTAATTTTACCTCCACTCTAGAATATTCTTTACTATAAGAATCTTCTTAACTTTATATTTATCCTAAACCTTACTATCTCCCCTTACTAAGATAAAAATAGACTTAGAATAGATATTTATATAATATTATAAAGGTAAGAAGATATTTTCAGCCTATTTAATAAGATTAATATAGAATATTAGGTAAATACCGGATGGAATATCTAACGTAATATTAAGTAAACTTAGTATATTAATAATATAATATTTATAAGCTATTTAGTTAAGCTTCTTATTTAGCTAATTTATCTTAATATATTGCAAGAAAAGCTAAATCTTATTACTAACTTAGAATGTCTCTGCTATTAATTATATTCTATTAGCCTCTATTTTATTATATTATTAAATATAAGCTATTATAACTTAGGCTAAACTTATATTCTTCTTAAAGTAAGTATGAAATATTAAAATCCACCCTAAATTTAAATATATAGAGAATTCCTCTATTATAATATATAAAATAGATATTACCTTAAAGCTATTTAGAAGCTTATTAGAACTTACTTTAGTTATAGAAGAATCCCTATTATGAAATACCAGCTGGTATATGGTAATATATAATAGTTAGTCTATTTATAAAAAAGTAATATATTTATAGAAATACTTAAATCTTAAGTATTATCCACTTTACTCTGCAATTTATTTAGAAATAAAATAATATTAGATAGAATTATTTAACTTCTATTAACTAGCATAATATTAACTAAAGAATATTGATTTAGTTAAACCCTCAGTTAGTAATAATTAATATAGGGAAACTATAAACTCTCCTCTATATATTCTGGAAATATTTTATATAAGTTTTTACTTATATAGATATTATAACTTCCAACTAAATATATTAAGAAAGTTAATTAGTAATAACTATTAGAAATCTGAAATTACCCTCTATAGTAGAGAATAATATTATTATAAAGTTTATTAAGATTTAAAACAAGAATCTATTAGGAATTAGGAGAAACTAAAAAAGTTTCTAGTAGCGTTTTCAATCTTTATAAGAATGCCGGTAGATATTATCTACCTTAATAAATTACTTAATATTCCTTGATATTCTATCTTAGTATTAATTCTATAATAATATTGCAAATATTAAGTTAATACTAAAGTAGCTTAGAATAGAAAAGTTATAAACTATTTAAAGAATTACTATAGTTAGCAGCTTATACTTAGAAATCTATATTTTATCTTAATATAATAATATACTATCTAACCTTACTAAGTAGTCAGCTATTTATATTCTTATATCTACTTTCAGGGGAAATATTTATACTGTCTGTTAAATTGTATTCTGGTGGATTTTATATATGAATATTACTGAAATTCCTTAGTTTCGGAGTATTAGTAATATAATATTCTGGAATATAACATACTTATCTGGTAGTTTTGTAGTATTTCACTAGTAATTATTAACTACTAATAGAGATTCTTTCTTATTTCTATCTATTTCTATCTATTAAACTAAAATTATAGAAAGTAGCTTAACTATAGTTATTATATTAACCTATAGGGGGTGGAGAATCTATATTAAAGTTTATAATTTAGTTATATTATCTTATCTTTACCTTAATAGGGTATCCAGACGCCCTATAAGATAGTCTGGATAGTATTTCAGAATAAAACTAAACTTTAATAGAATTTCAGTCTACCTAACTTATTATTTAAAGATAGGCTTTAAACTTATAAAATATTCTAAAATCTTATAGTTAGAAAGGATAGTAAAAAGTTCCACTATACTTTATAATTTTACTAATTTTATTTTTAAGTATAATATAACTACTAATAGCTTCTGATTATAAATAATATAATTTTACTAAGTTAAGATTAGTTAGGCTAAATAGTAAGCTACTATCTATAGAATATTTGTTTTATTCTTCTATAATAGGTAACTTTCCAGTATTACCTTAGAATAATTTACTTTTATTACTATAGGTTTCTCTAGATTCTATTAGATTATAATTAGCTTTAATATAAATATAATCTTAGAGATATTAAATACCTTCTAGTACTCTTAATTTTACTAAAATAAAACTTCCTTCTATATTAGCTATATAAGAGATATTATTAGGCTGAAGAAGTAATCCACTAGATTATAATAGAAGTTTATAAACCTAAGGAAGCTCCAGATACTTCAGATATTCTTAGAAATCTTCTACTTCCAGATAGCCTTAGTTTTCTTAGGCTTATAATATATCCTCCTTCCCACCTTAATAATAAAATTAAGATGCTTAATTTTCTATATTAAAAATTTATATTTCTCTAGATTTAGATATAAGTAAGCCTCCTTTAGTTACCTCAGAATTTAGGTAACTTTAACCTTATAATTAGCTTGTAACATATAGCTATAAATAAGAATATTAGAAGGATATATTATAATATAATTATTAAGTATATTTTAAAGTATTCTATGAATATATTACTCAAATATAATAGGTATACTAATTAACCTAAAAGATATAACCAGCTACTTAAATAAGCTAAATTGTATCCAGAAGGCTATTTTATATTTATTTCTCTCTATAATATAGATTTTATAGAAAGCCACCTAAATGTTAGCTTTTATAAACTATTTTACCTTGGATAATAAGTAAAGTATCTTCTTAATTAATAGTAAGAGGTAGTAGTTATAAATACTAATAGTATTAAAAGTATAATAGTTAATATAAAATTACTACTTTCCTTCCAGCTTTTTAACTAAAAGGATAAATACCCCTGCAGCTGAAAAGTTAGCCTATATTCAGCCCTTATTTATAAAGTTAGTAATCTGATGCTAAACCTTAAGAAGATATTTTTATAGTATATTATAAAGTAGTTTCTAAGGTAGATTGAACTTAATTCTATCTGGATTTTTCTTAAGCTAAATATAGTAATTAAGGGTTTCTTAGTGGGGTGGAAGGTTAGAAACTTTTTCCTTATTAAATAGGTTTATAAAAGGGGTGTAGATACTTAGTAATATAGATACTAGCTACTTTAAAGTTACCAGTAATATAGCGGTAAGAGCTATATTAATTTATGCTAGGTTAGTATCTATTTATTTATAATCTTTCTCTTCTATATTAAATAATATAATTACTAATAGCTTAATAAAGTTAGTAAATTCCTCTATATATATACTTTTTAGAATATTACTAATAACTAATATTATAAGGTTACTAATTATATTTATCCTTATCTTATTTCTTATAGAATTAAGAATAACCTCTTAGTATTATAACTATAACTTCCTAAAAATAGCTGGCTATATTATACCTAGAATAATATAGAATAAAGTTTTAGATATTTATCTATTTAAGTTAATATAGATTCTAGCTATTTTGGTAATAGCTATAACTTTACTAATATTTAGAATAATTTCTAATTAGTAAGGCTGCGGGAGTTTAATAATAGTAAGGTTTTACTATTTTATAAACTTCTTACTAACTACTTTAGAGGAATTATAACTACTGTTAATTTGGATAAAAATAAAAGATTTATTATTTATTAATATAGAAATTAGGAAGGATAGTTTATCTATCTAACTTTATACTTCTCTAGTTTTATCTACTACTATACTGGTATTTATTAGAGTTATAGCTATTTTACTATTACTCTTTTTATTCCAAATACCCTATATTAGGTAAATA